>CM041783.1:124626946-124796456 GCA_023374045.1 Limonium bicolor | reverse complement strand
TATGGGTATTCCTAGGTCTAGGGACTCCTGTGTCTCGTCCTTGTCTTGGTGTAATCCAAGTCGGCCTTCTCTCTAGTAGAAGTTGATGATGCAGATGTCGGCTTGTAGGTCGGGTACTGGTGGTACTTCGCGTTGCTGTGCAACGCGTAGGGTCGCCGTAATTAGAGATAAAAAGTATTCGGGAATTGGTGGGGCAGGTGCTCCGTCGGTGGGATAGCTCTTCGTATATGGGTTCCAAATCTTACCTAGGCACATCATTTTGAGTTTCATCATCTTTCCTCCGGGGTATGTCGGTGTGTAGAACCCGCCTGGTCCTCCTCCGAACTTACGACATCTTCGAATAATGGCTACTTGGGCTTCAGGTGTCAGGTATCCTGGTAGTAGAATCATCCCAGGCTGGATCACTTGGCAGTTTTCACTTGGGTAGTAGGGATTTTCAAGGCTGTACCCATCGGGTTCGAGGTTTGGATTTATCGGGAAGCACATGTCAAAGGTTTTACTGCATTTAAGGGTAGTCTAGTTCTTTTAGCGGTACTAGTAATTTAGCCAATTTCATGCATGGTCATACAACTTGGCACACCAGAATTTAGACATGCTTTTCAAACATTTAGGGTTTCAAGGTTTACCTGCAGCGGTGGGTGAGTCTGGTCCCTCGGTGCGGTCCATGATGTGCAACACCGCCTTCCCTGGCCTCGAGGTAGATGCCTTCTGGGAGTCTCGGGATCCCGCTCCATGTGTAGACTGGGTCTGTGGGGCTCCACGCTGGCCTCCGGGTCCCGATCTCTGGTCGCTCCTCGCACCATAGCCGGGTCTGTAGTTCTTGCTCTGGGGATTTGCGAAGCACTCGAAAGCCCTATGCCCGCTCTTCTTACAATGAAAGCACTCTATCTTGTTGCCCTGACAGTCAACACCAGGGTGGTTCTTCGAGCATCGTCTGCAGATGTATCGGCGCTTGGTCCACTGGCTCGGACCGGCTCCAGTCCCTAAACAGGTTACTTGGTTAGTCAACAACAGGTCATAATAACTGTAAAGATATATATAAGTGCTAGGGTTTGTTTCTATTTACCCCTGGGTGGGTATGAGCGGAATGGCTTAGCCGTAGTCGGGTGGGCTCAGCTGAAGCCTCTCTGTAGGCTTATTCCCCTGGTATCTCGCTCGCTTCTGGTCGGATAGTACCTCCCCTTTCTCACGCCTTTCTGTGTGCGGTCATCTGAGTCACCGTCCTTCACCTTCCTCTTCCTAGCAAATTCCTCATCCCGCATCGGACGGTAATCTCGACCTGGGACGCTGCAAGGTAGCAGTCCTGTGCAAAATAGGGTTTAGTAAACTCTTCACAATATAATTTTTAATACAAATTCATAGTTCAAGTTCAACCTGGATCGTGGCGTAACGACTGGGCCCCATGCCATATCTGATGCGGTGATTCAGCCCACCATAGAAGCGCTCCACTAAGATCTCATCGGAATATCCCAAGCCGGGAAGTACACGAAGTAGGGCAGTGAACGCCGAGTAGTAATTATCTACTGTCATCCCCTCGGTCTGTCTCAGACTGTCTAGCTCAAGCCGCTTCTTCGTCCGGAGGTGGGCGGGGTAGTACTTAGCTCTCAGTAATGCAGTGTAAGCATCCCATCCAAAAGTGGGGTCGGCTAGGTGGGCATTCTTCACAAGCTTCCACCAATCACTCGCTGCCTCTCGTAGGTAATAGGCGGCGAGTCTGACCTTAGCCTCAGCCGGAACTCCCAAGGTGTCGAAAGCAGTCTCTAAGATGCTGATGTAGTTCTCCAGGTAGGTGGGGTCCGTCTCTCCTCGGAACTCTGTGGGTCGAAGGTCTGCTAAGCACTTCACCCAGTTCGTCTCTCTAGGTGGGTGAGGTGGTGGTGGCGGTGGTGCCTGCTGGGTCCTGGCTGGAAACCCATGTGACCTAGGGCCGCTGCTACTATCTCAGCGATGGTCTGCCCTGTAGCTACGCTATCTTGCTCCATCTGACCACGGCCTCGTCCTCGACCTCGTCATCCAGACATCTGAAAATGTCGTTATTAACTTAAAACATTCACAAGAACTTACTGCAAGTTATTATCGCCCTTGCTGGCGGTTTTAAATCAGTAAAGTCGTGCCTCACAACAAACCCTTAACCCCGTTTCCCAAATTTAGGTTTCCTATTCTCGGTACTTCCTTATTCCAGTCATCAGAGCGCAACTACGCTCTGATACCACTTTCTGTAACACCCCCGAACCGGATGTCACAGATGCCAACCACCCACGTGGTTGACACTACCAACCTAACAACACTAAGCTGCGGTCTGAACGACTGGAATTATAACCAAAACCAAATCCAAATGTAAACTGAAATTACAACCGAGTACCGAGAGTCTACAACATAGTTCTTAATTAGATTACACAACCGAAACATAAACCAAGGTCTAGTGGTACATCATCTCAATCCATACATTCAAACATGCTACATAAAAGCCTTGCCCATATGGGCTATCCCTAAGGTGTTCACCCGTGCCTACTCTCCGCCTGCTTCTCATTTCATACCTGTAAAAATAAAGGACTCAGCGAACCTTGCTGAGTATGAACGTGTGAAGCCCGCATGTTACCGGGCTACACGACTACTTGGTCGAATATGATTAGGTTCATTTTGCACGCTATAGTAAAGCAATAACACCCAACATGCGACATTATATAGCACATCATTACACCACATCAACATAGCAACAACCAACATATTAAGCATATAGTTAACAACAAGCACTACAAATATTGTAGAAAACAAGTCGATTTATGAGAGAATAGTGATGATCCTCACAATGGGATCATTCAACGTGGAATGTTTTCATTTCTTTTCTCCTTTGTTTTCATCATGTGTACTTCTCTTTCTCCTTCTTGCACCAGGTCTAGGAATGTAGGTTAGTTCCCATGACCATATAGTGTAGGTGCTTATCTTCTCTTACTTCTTCATGGATTTATTGTGAGTTCTCTTATTACCGCACGTTAGAGGACGTCTCCTCCTTAGTTCATACCTTAGTTCATACCTCCATTCCCGGCGTCGTTCGTCGAGAAAGAGGGGTCGTCTTTAGACCCCAAGTTATGCTCTCCAATTAGCTGATCCTCCAATCGCGATGTCAGGTCGAGAAAGAGGGGTCATCTCTTGACCCCAGGTCATGCTTCCCAAATTGCCAATCTTCCAATCCCGGCGTCGTTCGTCGAGAAAGAGGGATCGTCTTTAGACCCCAAGATGTGCTCCACAATGGTCGGTCGAAGGATCTGATGCAGATACCAACTCCCGAATGTATTCCATACCGCGCGGCCCGAGATGTTGTCTTCCCGGGTTATCTTCATGTTTTCTCCAGTTGGTATTTAATCTTTATTCTCATTAATGAATAGACACCATAGTGGGTGTCATGGTACATCCTCCATGGTTAGGGAGGAGTTCCCTTAAATAGTATTTTCTTTGTTTTCCTAGTTCTCAGTGTTTCATCACACATTTCATAACGCGAAGGGACTAAACTACTGTGTGCGCGTAATGATATACAACAATGATATAGAAGTCATACAACATGATAAACAAGTAATCCAATTTCATGCTTTGATCTTAAAGTCGTTTCACACAGAGCACACAGCACACAAACCGTGTAACACGGCAACATACGAACCACACATGTCCATACCTTATTTGAAAGCACGAGTAGTCTTACTCTCGAAGTCCCGTTCTGAGCTCGCTACGGTCCTAGAGTTAATTTAAAACAAGGCGTCAGTTTTATTATTTTATGTGGTGACACTCTATAATGTATGTTATCCCCTAGGTCTGTTGTTAGATGCTTAGTGTATATTAATTCCTAGAACTTCACATGCACTCATTGTAGGCTCATCTTACTCCTAGGCCACTCACAACTTGTTGGTATGTTAACCAAGTCTTTTGTTCCTTAGGTGATGTTTAAAAGTGTTTTAAGCGCTAGTTATGTAACAAGTTTATGTAACGTGTATACAACATAGGTGGGTAATATCTTAACACTTGTGTAATGGTATTATAGATCCTAGAATACCCCTAAAGTCCTTTTGTACAGAAGTTCCCATGTTTATGAAACTGTCACGTAGTCCCGGTTTTGAATCACACTTAACCCCTCATTTAATGTAGCAAAGGTGGCTTATTTTATCCCAAATGTTTTATCAACTACATTAGCTCTGGTTTGGGTCCTTTAATAAGCTATCATCACCTCTTTGGTCCCTCTAGGATTTCAGTTACACCGAAACTATAGTAATAGTGGGATCTGGAACAATATTCTGCACTAACCCTCACTTATACCCCCCTTTTGTCCTCGGTTACTTGACCCCCTACTCCTCAAATGATTAACCAGCTCTAGTTCCCTCTGTAATAATGCCTCTAGTTCATACCTAAGACACCACCACTCTTCTAATATCCCAATACATCTGTTACAGAAACCTGAAGCACCTCCAGAACCAGATAACAAGAACTAAACATAAACCAGAAACTGATATGACTTCCTATTTTTTCCTCAACTCATCTACACCTCAGTTTATGGGTTAACAAGATCTTAAACATGAAACTAATCCCAAAACCACATTGACAGCCCCTATGAACAACCTTATACAGAACTTAATAAACTGAACTGAAATAGAAAAAAAATGAAATCTGCAACTTAAAACCGAAGACTGATGTTTCTCTTGTTTTTTCCTGTTCCTGTTTCGCATCTGTTTCTTGTTACCTCTAAGTATCGGTGCCTAGTTAGTGTTGCTAAGTCTTTAACACTCAAGAACAGACAAGACTAACCAGGACAATGCCCCCAAGTATCTTCTGCACAAACTAGAAAATCTGATAACTAAACCTCAAAACTGGTAGTCCCTCTTTGGTTATAATCTGTCTGTTTCTTCCTAGACTGCCCCTTTAACTTCTTCCTAAAGCCTATGACTTCCTAGTAAGGTGTAACAGAAATGCCTTGACTTCCTTTTTAGATCAATGCGACACTCTAATCCCTTCTGTAGCAAAACCCACACAACTTCTGAACCAGAATCTGAGATCAATACTTCTTTCCTGTTTTCACTTTCTTCTGTTCTCCTGAACTTGATCTCTAGTTCCCCGAGTTATTTCCCCATCCCATTAAGTGTTTGATCAAGTCTTTAATTCTTTCTAAACTGAACCCACGATGATGTGGTGTTACTGAACTCCATGAATTCAAACCATCGACATCAGAAACAGAAACTGAAGTGAATTGGAAACAGGAAGGTTCTTTAAACAGAAACTGTAACTGAGACATGTTTTCTTTCTCTTCTTCTTCTCTCTTTTTCTTTTTATCTCGACTTTGTTATTGTACCTACTTAGTTAGTGTTTGTTAGCTGTTTTAGACTTTCAATGTATCAGAAACATAAGGGCAGTTCCATCTGAGACAGAAGTTATTTCATAACTGATAAGAAAACTAGTGTCTAGTTTGATTCTGTTGTGCCTTTCTTTTCTTCCTATCCTGACCTTCAAACTCTTTTCCAATTCGTGTAGTTTCCTCACAGATGTATTAGAAATTCCTTATCCTCATTTTACACCCATACCACACTCAAACCTCCCCACCTGTGACAGAACCCACGGTAGTATTTCAAAAACTGATTATGGAAGGAAAACAAACTGGTACATTTTCCTGTTGTTATTTCCTTTCTGTTTCTTCAGTTTTCTTTTCTTCTTTCACATTCTCATGCATTAATTCCCAGTCGGGAGCATTTATAAGATTGTAAATGTGTCACCAACCCAAAATTATCCTAGGGCAGTATACGCGAGACTGCATGTTACAGATTTAGAGTGTTTAACAGTTTTGACAGGTTGATCTCTTTTCTTTTGTTTTCTGATTCTGAAACCCAGTTCAAAATTACTCACCAGAGAATAACTTAGTTGGCTTAATGAATGATTTAATCTCCAAAACAACCCACAACAACAAGGGTTATACCTCTGAGAAGTTTACATACCGACACACCCATATTTCTTTTAGGAACTGAAGTTGATGTTTTCTTCTGTCATTTTATCGAAAAGCTTGTTTCTGTTTTCCTTTCTGTTTCACCCTCGACTTTACTCTACAGTTTTCTTTCATTATCCACACAAATATCCTAAGATGTGATAGTAGTGTATCAGTTGTACAAAGTTCACAGTTGGGCCTATGCAGAAAGAAAACCGTATAGGATTAAAACTACTCAGCAACTGAACTCGGCAGTCTTGATTTGTTTTCTGAATAGAATTTCAGGTTGGAGTTAGCTTACCAGCTGAGTGTCTAGGAAGTTCCTCTTGGGCTAATCCTAGTTGCAGTATTGAGCTTCAATTCTTGAGTCACTCAACAGCAGCTGGGGGAAATCCTAGCAGTTAGACTCGACAGAGTCAGAAAGACAAAACTGATTGACAAGACATGAACAAAAGAAAGGGACTTGCAGTGTTTTCACCTCGTGGGCTCTTGGGGTTTATTGCTCCAGGATTTCCAAGAGCTTGGCTATAACTCGACAACAGACAGGAGAGGAAACAAGGGGTCCGAAGTTTACTGGCTTATAAGAGGGAATGCAAAAGTATTTGTCAGTTTCTTCTTTGACTGAAGCAATAAGATACGATTGGTGGTGGTTTACCTGAACTGAACTCCACACCAGGGCAACTGGATCTTATCAGTTCTCTGTATCTTGGAAGAGAATGCCCCAGGTCACCGCGAGGCTACTGCTACAGGAAAGGAGTGAAGTTATCCTTCTTGATCAGGAACAAGGGGAATCGAGGAAAACAGGAAAACAGGAGTGGAAAGGAAGAGAAAGAAAACCAATCAACAGTTTACCTCGTGTGTTAGAGTCAGAGAGGGCGAGAGGGGTTCCTGCCCATGCAGAAACAATGCACGGCAGGGGAGTGGAAGAGGTGAGCTATGGTTTTTGAATAAGATGGCTCAAGGCTCTGGAGACTAAGGCAGTGCATGGGAGTTTGTAAAAAAAAACAGGGCTCTAGCGCATGGAATTTTATAACAGAAGCGGCTCTGTCTTCACTGGAATCGGTAAGGCACAAGTTGGGTTTATTAGTTACAGTTTGGTAAGTAGTTTATCCGCAACTCAGCCCTAGGCAGTATTGGCCATCACTCTCGGTCTGCCTCTCCACGTAATCCGACACTATACACATGCTGTCACACATCTTGTTTGAACAGGAGTATTACCGAGGAAGAATAAGACTGCACTCATCTAGGTCTTGTTCGTGGCTCTCAGATTACAAGAAGGAAAGGGGGAGGATGTCATTCCCGATCAAGAATCCAGTGTAACTGCTGATGTTTCTCATTGTCTCCCCTACACATTCACGGTATTTGGAATCAAACAGCATAAGACATTGCGGACAGGAATTTTTTTTTGTTCTCGGGCAGACCCATGGAGTATGGGCAACTGAATAGAATAGGATGTTGCCTCTGAATTGGAGCAGGGGTATGAGCTGAATCTTCTTGTTTTCCGTTTCTTCACTTTTTTTCTTTTTCTGTTGTTCGATACCGTTGTCTCGAGGGAGAAGAAGGGCGACATTGCTTCAGGGAGTGCGTGACTGATTCTGTTGTTTCTTTTCTTTTCATTTACCTTAGTTGATTTAGTACTAATTCCAATTAGTGTGAGTTAGTAGCTGAAATTGAGCGCAGCTCACTCGGTTAAGCACTCGGAACATGTACGGGAGGTCTCGGGTTCGAGCCTCAATGGGAGCGTATTTGCTCCCTTTTTTTTCTCTTTTTATTTGGATAGTTATATATGTGTACTTATATATATGTGACTATATATTATTTTGTGTTGTTATTTTTATTATTAATATTTCGTTACGAAGTTACGTGACGACATCGTTACTTATTCACGACGTCTTAATTTCGTAACGTAACGTTACGCATATGTTCTTTCGTGTTCGTACATATATATATTCGTACGTTATTTTATGTCCATATTATAAAACGTGTTATGGTTTTATACGTTTAATATTTAGGGGTATTTCAGTTGTATCACCCTCCATTGTATGTAGAATTCCGCTGCGATGTTATGGGTAAGTGTGACAGTTTAAGAGATAATTATGAGTTTAGCGGTTGGGGTGTTACAGATGCCATGGGAAAACTCCATTGAAGGAGGAAAATTCAGTTTTAAGAGCCCCATTTCATCTCGTGTCATTCAAGGTAAGAAAAGTGAAAGAAAAATCAACTTTCCTTCATTTCTCCTTAATGTTCGAAAATTGACTTCTCATGGAGCTTTGTTTTACTCCATGAACTAGCTTTCTTCAATCTCTAAAGGACTAGTGGAGGTCCTATTTGATTCATTACCAAGTCCATCTTGAGACTCCAAGGTAATCACCCATTTCTAATGCCTTAAAACACTTTTTAATCTAAGATTAAATTCTATGAGTTTAGGCATGTTTCTTAGTACTCATTAGATTAATTGAATGTTGATTAGAACATTGGCAAGGGAACTAAAGTTGCTTGCCAAAAATCAATCAAGAAAATCAAGGAGGAAAATGTGAGAAAAGCTTGAGAAACAAGGTAAATGACTTACCTTAAGGTGGTTTAATGCTTTAAGGGATGAGATTTAGATAGGTGATAAATGTGTCTTAGAGCTTATGCTATGTAAGGGCTATAAAATCTAGGAGAAACAACATTATCATATTTTAGAACTTGTGACTAAGGAGTAAATGGGAATTGAGTTAGTTAAACAATCATAAGGTGAATTACAAGAACACTTATATTGCTATGGGAGCATTATTGTGTGTATTTGCAGGTTGAAGGCTATTATATGTGGGAATTTTTGTGTTTAAGTTTAAGTCATTTAAGGGCCTAAGAGCCAAGTCATTTAAGGGCCTAAGTGCCAAGCAATTTAAGTTTATGCACTATATTATGATGTAGTGTAGTTTGAGTGTAGATTGTGTGTAGAGAAAGCTATATTAGGATTTGAGTGTTCTTCATTGATTAAGGATGAAAAACTAGATGTTTGGGTGTAAGAAAGTGTTAGGGAAACCATGTCAAAATTTGGTGAAGAAACAAGATGTTTTAAGTGTTTAAATGAAGTTTTATGACCTAGATTGTCCTAGGAATGAATAAGGGTGAATTTGGTGGAAAAAGAATGAGTTAGGATGTTCTTGAAGATTAGAATGAAGTGGGGAACTACAAGATGGAATGGTGAATTCAAAGTACCAAAACCATGATAAGAGAGGTTGTAGAACTTGTGTGAGGTTTGAAGGAAAATAAGGTATTAAGTCTTGTAAGGATGTAAGCATGAACTAAGGTATATAACCTTGAGAAGTTTGGGAAGTTGAGTAAAGGAAATATGGATGAACAAAGATGCTTAGGAAGTGGTGGAAATGGCATAAAAGAAAACACTTTGGCTAGTTGAAGTTTTAGGTAAGTTAAGGTGTTGGAAGTGTAAGGAGTTAAGTGTTAGGAATTTTTGTAAGAAGTTGAGGAAATGATCAAGGGATTTATTAGAAGGTTTATCAATGAGTTAGAGGGAGTTTAATGTTCCAAAATGATGTTAGAACATACTAAGACACTTGTGGAAAGAATTGGAATGGATTAAGCATTTTGGGAAAAGGTCTGCAGTGGACCGACCCAAGGGACCGACCCTGGCTGGGTCGGTCGGACTGGGCTTTCCAAGGGGCGAAGTTTCTGACTTCGACAGACCCAAGAGTGTTGGGTCGGCCGTGGGTCGGTCGAGTGTAAGATTTCAGTCGGAGAAGTTTCTGTCTCCTACTGACCCAGGGGGTCTTGGGTCGGTCGGTGGGTCGGTCATCCCTTATTATTATAAAAAAAGGGTGGCATTAGTAGTCCACCATTAGGAGGGTAATGATGATTAAAAAGGTAAGCATATAAGGACTTGAGAGATTAAGTTAAGTAAAATGGTTTAAGGGGGCATTTGTTTTAGGGTAATCAGGAAAGGGAATTAGAATGATTCCCTTTCATGCTGCTTGTTTTACCAGTTTTTTCTATTTTCAGGAAAGGGAATGGGATTACCCCAAAACCCTTTTATCTGATTCCCCACCCCCTACTAGGGAATGGGATTCTCTTTCCCTAGTACACTTTGACCGGTAACATATGACCATTGACCGATGACTAATGACTATTGACCGGTGACCAGTGATTGTTGACTGGCAATTAATGGCCGTTGACTGGTAGCCGGCGGCCGTTGACCAGTGACTGGTGGCCGTTGACCGGTTATTTATTTCATTTCCCCCAGCTCAAACAAACAACCAGGAAAATCAAAGGGAATTCCTTTCCATTCCTCTCCATTCCCTTTTCTGATTCCATTTCATTTCCCCCGCTTGAAACAAACGCCCCCTAAGTGTTAAGGTTAAGTTTATAAGGACTTAGTGGTTATTAGTTGGGGAACATTAGTGGCTAAGTAAGTTAGGTTGATTGGAAAGTAATTAACGACCTAAATTGAATGAATGTTTTAGACTTATGAATTGGGACTCGGAAGGAGAATAGGCAATCAAACAACCAACAGTGTACGGTATGGTTTTCTTGTAGCCTGCTTTCTAACGAGGTGTCCCTCGGCTTGTGTGCTAATTGTTTATGTGTTCCGACTAAACAAGATAAAGCATGCAACCAGTTATTGTATTTGTTGTGTGTTTGTGATTAAAACTAACACACTTGGCTTGAGATTATTTACTAACAATGCTTAGTAACATTGGTTTGAGATAAGAATTCACTCCCTAATTGTTGGTTGGTTAATAGCCGAAAAAGGTTTAACTAACACTTCGTCTTTTAGACTTTCTACTAACTGGAACTTGGGGGGAGTAAGGTATCCGGGACTGACTTTGGTCATGCATGTTAAGGAAATGGTCGGTCATGCATGTTAAGGAAAGGGTGTTGGTATCTATATCAGATCCGACGTCCGTTGAGACTCATCCTTTACTTATCACCTAGAGTCGACATATAGTCGACCACCTTGGATTACAGTTCAAGGTGGGAGGCCAGATTAAGATGGTGCGGTGGGATCACCTAAATCCCAAATTTAAGATAAGTTGTTTATTTGACCAATGGAGTTAATATGAAATACCCCTAAATTAATTTAAATTAATTTAGGGGATTTCTTTTATTAAACCTTTAATAATACTATTAAGTATTAAATTATTATATGGAATTATGAATGTTAAATTAGTATAAGGAATTATGAATATTAAATTATTGTATAGAATTATGAGTATTAATATATGGAATTATGGAAATTATTTTAGGGGATTCCTCCTATTAAACTCTAAAGAATACAATTAAATATTGTATATTATTATATAGTATTATGAATTTAATAACAAGAGTTATAAGTCAATAAATCTTGGAAAAATTCCTAGACACTCCAATTATATTATAAAGATTTTAGAAATATTGGGAGCATTGATTTGGAACATAAAAGTCAAAATAAAATCCTAGAAACCTTAAAGCTTATTAAGCCTTGCTAGGGTTGACTTTTGAGAATGGTCAAACCAGCCCATGAAACCTATACCAATAAATAGGTTATGGAAAACCATGAAGATCGATAAAAAGAACGTCAAAAACGGATCATCCTAGCCAAAGTTATGATAGATTGAAGGTTAGAGCCAAAAATTTGAAATATGCCACGTGTCACACTGTCACGGGTCGCCTAACACTTAGCCGATTTTATCCTTGAATTTCGGTAACAGATTTCAGTATTTTTCCCTAACTTTAGACGGCTATATCTCACTCATCTCTCAATATTTTTCAATGCCGTCTTTTTCATTCTCTTCTCCTTTGAATCCTCTTTTCAACCATTACTCACACATACCCTAATTCATTATACATCAGCCGCAAATTCGATCTAAAGTTGACCACTTGCGAAACTCGTACCCAGAATTCCAGCTTTTCACCAAATTCAGGTAAACTTCGTTCGATCATAACTTCTTTGTTTCTCAGCCAAATTTCATGTTCCTTAGCTCGTTTTGAAGAGCTATAATCCCTCTAAAACTTTCATGTTGATGACCTAAGCCAATTCCCAACCGTTTGGAAGAACGAGGTATCTAAAGTTTCGGATTCATCACAACATAAAATCATAGTTTTCTTTCCAGAAAACGCAAGGTAAACTCGCAACTTCCAGCTTCGATTTCTTTCTATGTGTTGCGAGTTAGGATGAGTTCTTGTTATCAATATGTAGAGCTAAGTGTATTCTTTCTAATGAGCCCAAGAACATGGCCTAACTCGATCTAGAACGTATTTTATAGATCTCCAAAGTTCGCTACTCGAACAGCTCGAGTTCGAATTTTTTTCCAGAAACCGATCACGATTTCCGTCACTGGTGCTTCCCTGGTAAGTCTCCGTTCAATTCCTCCTATTCTGTAACTCGATTTTGCATTATCGACCTAACCCAACTGCCAATTTCATCAATTACGTGTTAGATTAGGAGAATTTGTCAAATTAAGTTTCGAATCAAACTATGAACCCTAACTTCGAAACCGAATTCGAAAACCATTGAATCCTGCATTATAGCTAGCGAATTTGGTATCATTAGAACCGGAATTGAATTTCGAAACCATAGAAACAAGAATCACTCAATTTGGTTCTGTAGATTGTGAGAAATTGGTGATTTAGTACTCGAATCGGGTTTGGGAGTCGCTGAAGAACTCGGTAATCTTGGGTCGTCCGATCGTAGTTAAAAGAAACGGACGGCCGCGATTAAAACGTTTCAGATTAAGTTTATTAAAGTTTTTATAAATTCCAGTAAATAACCCTAACTTGTTGAGTTAATTTAAATATCTTCCCGAATGTATTTTGACTTGAAATTTTAACCATAGATTCCTTATTAAATCTAGTTTATTTTGATGTAAACTATTATGGTTTTGGAGTTTTTAAACGTAAGTTATGGTTTTTGCAAGTTACGGGCTTTCTAGAATTATTTGGTTAATTTAAAAATATATTTTTATGAAATAAAATTTTTATAATATGTATAAAGTGTTATAGTTATTGTATATGAAATTTGAGAATTTTTGGTCAATGGTAAATGGGTTTAAAAATTGTGTTTATGAGTTTTTCATAAGAATAACTTATAATATATGGTTTTAATGTAACCAAAAATTAAAGTATAATTGATTAATAAACTTTATAGGTTGGGGAAAATATAATAAGACTAAACTAACATTTAATACATAATTTTAATAAATATTTTTGGGTATAAACTTTTAAGTGAAGTAAATATATATATATATATATATATATATATATATAAATATAAAGGAATAAATAGTAACTTAGGTTAAATCAAGGAACTATATTAATCTACATTTATATTAATTATATAATATGGTAGTTAATATACTTAATTAAAACTAAGGAAAATACTTTATTTTATAAACCATATTTTGGATGTAGATATGTGTAAAAGTTAATACAAATAATTAAATGCGATTAAACTACATAAAGAATGTCTTGAATAAATCCTAGTATACATATACGATAAATAAAAGAAGTAAAATACCTTATAGCAAATAGAATATGAAGGAATTAATAAGTTAAACTAAACCTATACATAATACTAATAAAAGAATATTATATGGGGTGGTATTAATTTACGGTTATGAAATTGAGTTTGAGTTACCTTGGAATTTCTAGGAATTATATAAATCCTATTTAAATACATGTATAGTATTATTTGTCAATGACCAGAATGTAAATCTAAAATTGGGTTAGGTAATTAATAAGTTGGGACTTAGGAATATTTGTAATTAGATTTTACACAAATAGAACTTATTATATAATTAATAAATAAATGTAATACTTTTACATCTAAATGTTCTTAATATATAAACAATAATAGAATAAATAAAATACTTTTACATCTAAATGTGAGGTGGGTTAATAAGTCTAGATTTAATCATTTCTTAACATTTATGGTGTTGAATGAAATACCCCTAAATTAATTTAAATTAATTTAGGGGATTTCTTTTATTAAACCATAAATAATACTATTAATATTAAATTATGGTATGGAATTATGAATATTAAATTATTATATGGAATTGTGAAATTTATTTAGGGGTTTTCTCCTATTTAACCCTAATTATTATACATTATTATACAGTATTATGAATTTAATAATAAGATTTATAAGTCAATAAATCTTGGGAAAATTTCTAAGCACTCCAAATATATTATAAAGATTTTAGGAAGTGTTGGAACATTGTTTTGAAACATAAAAGTCAATATAAAATTCTAGGAACCTTAAAGCTTATTAAGCCTTGTTAGAGTTGACTTTTTGAGAATGGTCAAACCAGGCCATGAAACCTATACCAATAAATAGGTTATGAAAAACCATGAAGATCGATAAAAAGAACGTTAAAAACGGATCATCCTAGCCAAAGTTATGATAAATTGAAGTTTAGAGCCAAAATTTTGAAGGATGCTGACGTGTCCAGGACACGTGTCGCGCCCAGTCAGCCCGATTTAACTTAGTCTTTTCAGATTTCCTTCAGTTATGGCATGCCAAGGGTCGATCTTTAGACACCTATATCTTTTTCCCTACTCCACCATTTGGTATGCCGTTTGTTTCATTCGATTCTCCTATCTTTCCTCTTTCCAACCATTACTCACACATCATCTAACTCATTCTACATCGACGGGAAAATCGATCTAAAGTTGGCTCCTCGCGATTGCGTAACCCAGAACTGCAGTTTTTCCTGAAATCGGGTAAACTTCGTCACGCCATAACTTCTTCGTTTATCGTCCAAATTTCGTGTTCTTTAGCTTGTTTTGAAGATCTCAAATCCCTCTATAACTTTCATGTTTATAGCCAAGGCTGATTCTCACGGGTTTGGGAGATAAATCTGTCTAAAGTTGCCCACTCGATCACGGCGGTAATTCTGCCCAGTTTCATCCCGAACCAACTAGGTAAACTCGGATCTTGTGAGACCTATAACTTTCTCCCTAGTTCATCAAAATCAATGATTCTTCCACTAGCGTCTAGAGTTACATGTCTAGTTTGGATTGTGATAGGTTACATGAATCAAATCTCTCTCAGTTGGTGCGAGTTGATTCGAGAAGTGGCATACCCGAACCGCACATGAAATAACGTTTTCCAGATTTCCCGATTTGATTTCACCCCGTTAATGCAATTCCGGTGAGTTTCCGATCAAATTTCTCCATGGTTTCTATTCGAAATTTCATCATCGATCAAACCCACATGCCAATTTAGTCTATTATGCATTACAATGGGAGAATTTGTCAAAATTGAATTCGAATTGAACTTTGAACCCTAACTTCGAACCCAGATTCGAAATTACTCAATTCTGCATGAAAATTGGGGAAATTGGTACCATTAGAACCGGGATTTAATTTCGAGTCGATAGGAACAAGAATCATCGAATTTGGTTCTGTGAGTTGAGAGAAAACAGAGATTTAGTACTCGACATCTGTTTGGGGTTCGCGGATGAACTCGAGGATTTTCAGCCGTCCGATCGTAGGTTTTAGAAACGGACGGCCGAGATTAGATCTGGGGAGTTTAAGTTGGTTATGAATTATAATATTTCCAGAATTAAACCCTAACTTGTTGAATTAATTTAAATATCTTCCCGAATGTATTTTGACTTGAAATTTTAACCATAGATTCCTTATAAAATCTAGTTTATTATTATGTAAATTAATATGGGTTTTGAGTTTTTAAACGTAAGTTATGATTTTTGCAAGTTATGAGTATTATGGAATTATTTGGAAAATTTAAAACGATATTCTTATGAAATAAAAATTTTATAATATGTCTAAAATGTTATAGTTACTATATATTTAATTTGGGGATTTTTGGACAATTGTAAATGGGTCTAAAAATTGTGTTTATGAGTTTTTCATAAGAATAACTTATAATATATGGTTTTTAATGTAATCAAAAATTAAAGTATAGTTGATTAATGAACTTTATAGGTTGGAGAAAATATAATAAGACTAATTAACATTTAATACAGTATGTTTATAAATATTTTGGGTACTAACTTTAAGTGAAGTAAAAATTGTTACATATATTTATATATATTTATATGAGGAAATAAATAGAAACTTATATTAAATCAAGGAATTTAACTAAACTACATTTTATTTATTATACATAATATGGAAGCTAATATGTTTAACGAAAACTAAGGGAAAATACTTTATTTTATAAACCATATATTGGATGTAGCTATGTGTAAAAGTTAGTATAAATAATTAAGTGCAATAAAACTACACAAGGAATGTCTTGAATAAATCCTAATATATATCACATAAAAAAAACTACATAAATAAAAAATAAAATGCCTTATAGAAAATATAATATGAAGGAATTAATGAGATAAACTAAACCTCTACATAATACTAATAAAAGAATATTATATGAGGCGGTATTAAAT
The DNA here is from genome assembly GCA_023374045.1 of Limonium bicolor. Taxonomy (NCBI): domain Eukaryota; kingdom Viridiplantae; phylum Streptophyta; class Magnoliopsida; order Caryophyllales; family Plumbaginaceae; genus Limonium; species Limonium bicolor. The sequence goes on along the minus strand of CM041783.1, from coordinate 124,780,106 downwards.
TAAGATTATTAAACTTAAGGAGTTATCTTTGAATTTCTAAGATTTATATAAACCGTATTAAAATACATGTATAGTATTAGTCAATGACCATAATGTAACTATAATTGGGTTAAGTAATTAATAAGTTAAAACTTAGGAAAAATTGTGATTAGATTACATAAAATGTTACACAAATAGATCTTATTCTATAATTAATGATAAATAAATGTAATACTTTTACATCTAAATGTTCTTAATATATAAACAATAATAAGTAAATAAAATACTTTTACATATGAATGTGAGGTGGATTAGTAAGTTAGATTTAATCATTTCTTAACATTTAAGGTATTGAAATATAACTTAATGTTTTAAGATAAAATCATTAAAAGGATTATGATATAAAACTACATTAAACTATGATTTGGAAATTTATCTAAATAATAATCCTTAAGTTTCTTGGCATTAGATAAGCCATATGAAATACATTTATAACATTAATTACCAATACTTAGGATGTGAGTCTACAATTAAGTGAGGTATCTAGTGGTTAGAATTTATAGAAAGGTTTATAAATAGGAATTTGATACTTAAACCTTTGAACCTTTTATTAGATAAAACTAAGTTACATAAGAGATTATATTGATCTACTTTACGACGCTAAAAATATTAATGTGTCATTTGAGTATAAGGTATGGGGATTTTTCAGAACATATTATCTTATTAAGTAATTGACAATTTCACTTGTGAATGAGAGTTTAATTCTTAGATAAATTCTACCTTATGTTAATAGATATGTTCATCCTAAAACTAATAAAGGAGATTAATTTATTAAGTAATTCCTTTGAAACCTTAGGTTTTGTAAACAATATGAAAAATGTATTTTAAGACGTAAGTTTATTAAAATTTAGTATAAAAGGATTATACATAGTCTATAGCGGGAATGTGTGTAAAAATAAAACATTTGGGAAATTAAATGTAAGCAAGGATAAATAAAAGGTTATCTTAAAGTGCCTTATTATATAGTTAATGATAAAGTAAATAATATACCTTGGAAATACTAAATGTAAGAGTTCGATAAATCTAAGTTAACTATAATATAGTTATTCAAGATGAGAAGCAATTTAACATCTTATGATAAGATTATTAGATGGTTGTAATAAAAGTCATCCTAAACTAAACATATGATAAATGAGTGTAGTAACTCAATTAGGTTATCATACAATGCATCTATAACACCATGTTTCCAATATACAGGATGTAGATCTTAATTAAGTTGAGGGGAAAACTTAATCATAATGGATTATTTGGTAATACTGATAAAATACATAATCATTACATTGTGAAACAATAGTATAATATTCTAAGATAAACCTATCATAGGTCATAACCCGATATTTATTCTAAATTAAGAATAAAAGTATTAAGCTTAAGAATTATTATTGAGATTCTAAGATTAGATGAATAATATAATATGCACTTATGATATAAGGGTCTCAAAACTCTTGAATGTGGGAATTATGGTTAAGTATGAGTAAAGTGGATAAGAGTGGAACAATTAGCTAGTGTCAATAAATACATTCCCTGGTCTTACAACCTTGGGTTATACAACATTCTAATATAAGTCAAAGGTTATACATAACATTTAAGCGAGGGCTTAAAGGACAATTGAGACTTAGAAATAAGAGTGAGGAATTTGTTTAAGTTTAACTTAGGCTACAAGTTATTGATGTTAGACTACCTTTAATATTCCTCAGAGTATTGTTGATTATTTGCACAAGTCGACTAGAACTGCTACAGCGATTACCAGGTACGATTTCTCGTACTCAGCTTGATGTGTTATGGACTTGATGGAATGTTTTGTACGACTTCTCGTACTCAGATGCTTTTGGTGACGAATTTTATGGAACGTTTTGAGAAACGCTAAATGAGCAGGAATGTATCTTGAAAGGAAGTTGTTTGTGTGACTGACTCAGCCTGTTGTGACTAACTGAGCCTTGGATGTACAACTCACATGATCATTGGTTCCTTTATCTGGTTATCTCATTAGATATTGACTGTTGGGTTTACGCCTCTGCACTCTGTAGGACTGAGTGTTTTGGTATTGCACTTGTACAGTTAATAGTCTAGTGGGAATGTGGGAAATGACAATCTTGGTATTGGATATGGATTATTTCTATTAAGTGGTGCACTCACTTTTCACCGATGACCGAGAACGGGTCGGTGGCAGCGGAGGTCTGCTATACCTCGCCCTTTGTGGCAACTGACAGCGGAGGTCTGTTTACCTCGCCCTTGTGGCAACTGACTGGCGGTGGGGGCCATCTCTCCCAATTGGTTTTATTCCACTCTTGAGTTATGGGTTCTTGGATATCTTCTTTCATTCCAGTCCATTTGACTACTTGGGTCTTTCTAATCCTAATTGGAACTTAATCTAACTTAAGCAATGGATGTTCACTAACTTCTGGCGTGGTTTCTTTTAAGTTGACTCGCTTTACTTCTTGTTATTTATCTCTATCCTTGACTTGATATCTTTGACTTGGTGATTTTGATGTGCCTTGTTCTTCTGTTTTTGTTTTAAGCATTTGACTTCGGATTATTGTTTGTTTCAAGAGTTATGTTTTAAACTTTTGTTTTAGAGAGTTGTACCAGTTCCATTCCAGGGAACTGACTCACCCCTCCCGGGGTGGGCTGCTTGGTTTCATCTTGCAGGTACGGACTGTTATACAGGTGGCCACGAAGAGTATGAGTGATTGGGATGGGAATTAGGAATTGGAGAGTTTTTATATCTTGCACTAGTTATGTTTTCTCGAGTTCAGACCGTAGCATTTGTAATATCATAAGTTGTAATTGGTGAGGTTTGGTGCCGGGTGTTTGGAACCCGATGATCTGTAATCGCCTTAGTATTTTATTTCCGCTGCATTTATGATAAGTAGGGGCGTTACATTGAAATATAACTTAATGTTTTAAGATAAAATCATTAAAAGGATTATGATATAAAACTATATTAAACTATGATTCGGAAATTTATCTAAATAATAATCCTTAAGTTTCTTGGCATTAGATAAGTCATATGAAATACATTTATAACATTTATTACCAATACTTAGGATGTGAGTTTACAATTAAGTGAGGTATTTAGTAGTAGAATTTATAGAAGGTTTATAAATAGGATTTGATACTTAAACCTTTGAACCTTTTATTAGATAAACCAAGTTACATAAGATATTATTGATATACTTTACGGTAATGGGAAATGATGATAGGTTATTTGAATATAAAATGTGAGAATTTTCATAATAGATTATCTTATTAAATAATTAACAATTTCATTTACGAACCAGAATTTAATTCTTTGATAAATTCTACTCTGTAGATATATTGTCCATCCTAATACAATAAAGGAAATAATTTATTATGTTTATTCCTTTGAAACCTTAGGTTTTGTAAAACAATTTAAAACGTATTTAAGGCTTAAGTTTAATGAAGTTTAGTACAAAGGATTATACATAGTCTATAGAGAGAATGTGTGTAAAAATAAAACATTTAGGAAATTAAATGTAAGTAAGGATACATAAAAGGTTATCTAAACACCTTATTGTATAGGTAATAATAAAACATATAATACCTTGTGAATACTAAATGTAAAATTAATTTGTTAAATCTAAGTTAACTATAGTATAGTTATTCAGATGAGAAGCAATTCAACATCTTATGACACGATTATTTGACAGTTATAATAGGTGGTCGTTCTGAACTAGAGATGTGATAATTGAGTTTAGTGGCTCAATTAAGATATAATAGAATGTATCTACAACATTATGGTTCCAATATACAGGATGTAGATCTTAATTAAGTTAAGGGAAAGACTTAATCATAATGGGTTATCTAGTAGATATTTTTAAATACATAATCTTTACATTGTGAGATAATAGTATAGTATTCTGAGAGGAGTCCCTCATAGGTCATAATACAATGTTTATTCTAAATTAAGAATAAAGTTATTGAGCTTAAGATTATTATTGAAATTTTAGATTTAATTATATAATATAAACACATTTATGATATAAAGGTCTCAAAAGTCTTGAATGTGAGGATTGTGGTTAGATATGAATAAAGTGGATAGGAGTGGACAGTTAGCAGGTGTTAATAAAGTACATTCCTTGATCCTACAACCTTGGGCTATACAACCTTCTAAAATAAGTCAAAGGGTTATACATAACATTTAAGCGAGGGCTTATAAGATAATTGAGATTTGGAAATAAGAGAGAGGAATTTATTTAAGTTTACTTAGGGTACAGGTTATTGATAGTAAGTTACTTCAATGTTCCTTAGAGAATTGTTGAATGATGCACGAGTTTACTAGAACTGCACACATACAGCGTTGACCAGGTAAGATTTCGTACTCCGATATTTTTGTGATTGACTTGTGGAATGTTTTGGAAAACGCTAACTGAGCTTAAGAGGAATTTCTAAAAGGAAATGGTTGTGTGACTAACTCAGCTTATGTGACTAACTGGGCCTTGAATGTGAAACTCACTTGGGTATTGGTTCCTTCTATTTGGTTGTTCCATTAGACATTGACTGCTTAGGGTTTACGCTTCTGCACTCTGTAGGACTGAGTGTTTTGGTATTGCTCTGGTAGTTAGTGATCTGGTGGGAATTTGGAAAAGATCAATTTTGGTAAATCCTTCTTTTGACTCTGGATATCGTTTCATCCATGAGCTGGTTCTTGAGATTTCGACGTGCGCGCGTCTTCAGTGGTAACAGCAAGGGGCTGTATATCCCTCGCCCATAGGGGCATTTATATTTGACAGCAGGGGGCTGTATATCCCTCGTCCACCAGGACATTTTTAATCTGACAGTAGGGGGCTATATATCCCTCATCCATACGGACATTTATATCTGGCGGTGGGGGCCATCTCTCCCAATTGGTTTTATTCCACTCTTGAGTTATTGGTTCTTGGATCTGTCTTTTCATTTCTAGTCCTTTGTGACTGTCTGAGTCTTTCTACTCCTAACGGGAATTAGGTTTAACTAAGGCAATGGATGTTCACTAACACATGATGTGGTTTTGTTTCACTAACTTTACCTTCCTATTATTTATCCTTATCCTTAACTTGTTATCTTTGGCTTGGTGATTTTAAAGTGCCTTGTTTCCCTGTTTTACTTTCAAGAGTTTGATTTCAAGTTACTGTTTATTTTGAAGAGTTATGTTTTAAACTTTTCCTTTGGAGAATTGTACCAGTTCCATTCCAGGGAACTGACTCACCCCTCTCGGGGTAGGCTGCTTGGTTTCATCTTGCAGGTACAAATTGATTTACAGGTGGCCACGAAGAGCATGAGTGATTGGGATGGGATTAGGTTTATGAAGAGTGAATGTATTTTATTATTGTTATGTTTATGTTAAGTTTTCTCGAAGTTCATACCGTAACTTAGTTAATTGTAATGGTTGTAATTGGTGAGGTTGGTACCGGGTGTTTGGAGCCCGATGGTCTGTAGCACCTTTAGTTTATTTTCCGCTGTTCTTTTATTATTATAGGGGTGTTACATAATAGCTCATTGGCTAAGGTTACTTTTGACCCGACAAAGATAAACATTGAGTTAAGATACAACCAATTCTAATTAAAGAAAGGTTGGTATAATGAGACTGAGATAAGACTTGAGACTGAGATAAGACTTAAGACTGAGATAAGACTTGAGATGAGATAAGACTTGGATTGAGAATAAGGAAATCATAACTTAAATAGTTAAAAGATTAACTCACTTACTTAAGGAACGCTTTTAAGTCGTTCGTTGTGTTTGAACTATAATTGTTCATATGTGGTGTGGTGTTTATTGCACTTCTTATTTTTGTTGTGTTATTAATCAACTGCATGCTATCGACAAGTAGTCGTAGTCCCGTTAGCTTGGGGGCCATAAGATTATCGTACCAGCAAAGGTGCTTGCAAACGGTTATTTTGGTATATTAAAAACTACAAAATTAATAAATAAAATAAACCTACAGGTTGCAAAATAATTCCTGGTCGTAGCAGTAAAGAAATATGAGTAACCGGGGTATCGAACCAGGGGACTAAGAAAACAAATCTAATCCTAGCAAAAGCTATAAATTAGGGGAAATTGTTGATCAAATAAAATTAATAAAAGCAAAGAGTGACTGATAAAAATATAATGAAAGCGGAACTCCGAGTTCAGGTGATCTTTTCAAGTTAAGTCATGCAATTATATTACCAGTTGATTGGGGATTAGGGTTCGGCTAATTCTAGCAAGTTTCTAAAAGACTAAATCCTAGCCAATTAGAACTCCACTGTGTAGAACGCGATAGATTAAATCATAATCCTATCACTACTAACGCAGAGGGATTAAGCATATGAATTTAAATTGCATCTGAAGGCTAACTCATCAATCAGATTAAGCTATCCACGGATTAACAGATTATAACGACCTAGTTATCAATCACGGATCAGATCTTGACAACTTTCGCAAAGCTAAAAATAAAGTAGCAAGTTTCATTGATAGCACAAACAAGATTTATAATCTGAAACAAACCTAAGTTTAATCCCATATCGACTGATAATAAAACTACAAAACCTAACTATATACAACCACCATTCCCTGAAGTTTATTCCCTTAGCCAAGCATAGCAACAGAAGAAATAACAAGAGAAGAAGGTGTAGAAATCATCTCAATGTTAATCTGAAGATTTGCAAAGAGTCGGGTTGAATAGACAGAAGAAATCAGAGCAGAAATTCTCCTCTTGTGTCGAAGAAGGGTTCACGGCCGCTCTTGAGTCTCCAAAAGGTCTCGCCTCTCTCTTCTGAAATGTGAATCGTTTATCCTTTCTAATCTCTCGCGAACACCTTTTAAAATAGAAGATCTTGACATAAAATGCACGCGTCCGGCTCAGCGTCCGCACCAGTTAGCCGGACGTGAGATAGAGTGTCAGGCGAGATTTTCTTGTTTGTGAGATGTCGGATTTACGTCCGGGTCAGTTAGCCGGACACCCCGGGTGGACGCGTATATGTATCGAAATCACTCGTGGTCGTAAATATTTTTGTCCTTCTAAGCGCGTCCGGGTCACAGGGTCGGACACGTCATCCGGACACGTTAAAGCTTCGACTGGCGAGATTTTAGTCATGTCCGACCTAGCGTCCGCACCAGTTTGCCGGACAGGTTACAATGTTTCGGGGAAACTGGGTCGGACGTAAGTCAGGACTTGTGTATATTTGTGCCCTTTTTTCCGTAAACTTCGACAAGGTCCAGATTCTTCATTTGAGCTCTGATTTGCTCCCCGTTTGCGGCGTTGGAAAGCTCTTGAGGAGAAATATGCATTTTTACCATCATTTCTTGCTTTTAAAATATAAATTTGCATCAGTTTTTGCCCAAAGTAAGAGTCATGAAAAGTATACGATAAGTGTGAGAAAGCGCATAAAAATGTTACATAAAATAAGAATTTAGCACCTATAAACTATATCAACTTCCCACTTATCAGTGCTGAGCCCCTCGGGGCATCCATATTAATTTTGCAGGAAAGAGGCCTCAGAAGACCCACCTCGAGAGTAAGAGCGGGTAGACTTAGGATGGTAATACTTTTGTATCCGGGTTGTGCCTATACACCCGTAGATGATATTAGAGTTTGATGTAAACTATGTTGGCTTGATACTCGGTTGGCATTTTTGGATAAGTGTTGTAAATATTAAGTTCGGTATATTCTAGTATGTCGGACCATGGCAAGGTTCTGGGTATTGCGTATAATTCCGCTGCGATATTGCTATATGAATGGGTATGTTTTGTGACAACCACAATTAGTTAAGTTGGGGTGTTACAATCATAATATCGTGCATTTGAAGAACTGTAGGGAGATGCTGCCAAAAGTTTCAATAAATTACATATTAAAACATGTTCAACGGTGGGATTTAATACTCATGGATGGATTTAGGTTGATAAGATACAAAAGTGTAAAGACTCTGCCACAAGTGATGGTATGTGTAACACCCCTATAATAATAAAACAACAGCGGAAAATAAACTAAAGGTGCTACAGACCATCGGGCTCCAAACACCCGGTACCAACCTCACCAACTACAACCATTACAATTAACTAAGTTACGGTCTGAACTTCGAGAAAACTTAACATAACATAACAGTAATAAAATACATTCACTCTCCATAAACCTAATCCCATCCCAATCACTCATGCTCTTCGTGGCCACCTGTAAATCAATTTGTACCTGCAAGATGAAACCAAGCAGCCCACCCAGGGAGGGGTGAGTCAGTTCCCTGGAATGGAACTGGTACAATTCTCCAAAAACAAACTTATAAAACAACTCTTAAATAAATATTAGCTTGAAAGCAATCACTTAAACCACACAGAGGAGCAAGACATTTCACAAATCACCAAATCAAGATATCAAGATAAGAATAAAGGTTAATAACATAAAAGTAAGGTTAGTGAAACAAAACCACATCATGTGTTAGTGAACATCCATTGCCTTAGTTAAACCCAATTCCCGTTAGGAGTAGGAAGACTCAGATAGTCACAAAGGACTAGGAATAATAAGATAGATCCAAGAACCAATAACTCAAGAGTGGAATAATACCAATTGGGAGAGATGGCCCCCATCGCCAGATATAAATGTCCGTATGGACGAGGGATATACAGCCCCCTGCTGTCATATTAAAAATGTCCTGGTGGACGAGGGATATACACCCCCTGCTGTTAAATATCAATGCCCCTATGGGCGAGGGATATACAGCCCCCTACTGTTAAATATCAATGCCCCTATGGGCGAGGGATATACAGCCCCCTACTGTTAAATATCAATGCCCCTATGGGCGAGGGATATACAGCCCCCTGCTGTTACCATTGAAGACGCGCGTCGAAACCTCAAGAACCAGCTCATGGATGAAACGATATCCAGAGTCAAAAAAAATTTTACCAGAATTGACCTTTTCCAAATTCCCACCAGACCACTAACTACCCAGAGCAATACCAAAACACTCAGTCCTACAGAGTGCAGAAGCGTAAACCCTAAGCAGCCAATGTCTAATGGAACAACCAAATATAAGGAACCAATACCCAAGTGAGTTTCACATTTAAGGCTCAGTTAGTCACACAAGATGAGTTAGTCATACACACAGTTTCCTTTTGAAATCCATACAAACCCAGTTAGCGTTTTCCAAAACATTCCATAAAGCCCATTAGCAAAAGTATCTGAGTACGAGAAATCGTACCTGGTCAACGCTGTAGCAGTTCTAGTAAACTCGTGCAAACATTCAACAATTCTCTGAGGAACATTGAAGATAACTTACTATCAATAACCCGTACCCTAGGTAAAACTTAAATAAATTCCTCTCTCTTATTTCCAAATCTCAATTATCTTATAAGCCCTCGCTTAAATGTTATGTATAACCTTTGACTTATTTTAGAAGGTTGTATAGCCCAAGGTTGTAGGATCAAGGAATGCATTTTATTAACACCTGCTAACTGTCCACTCCTATCCACTTTATTCATATTTAACCACAATCCTCACATTCAAGATTTTTGAGACCTTTATAACATAAATGTGTTTATATTATATAATTAAATCTAAGAATTTCAATAATAATCTTAAGCTCAATACCTTTATTCTTAATTTAGAATAAACATTGTATTATGACCTATGATGGACTGATCTCAGAATACTATACTATTATCTCACAATGTAAAGATTATGTATTTAAACAATACCTACTAGATAATCAATTGAGATTAAGTCTTCCCCTTAACTTAATTAAGATCTACATCTTGTACATTGGAACCATAGTGTTGTAGACGCATTTTATTATAACCTAATTGAGTTACTAACTCATTTATCTTATCTTTAGTTCAGAAAGACTTTTTATTACAACCATCTAATAAACTTGTCATAAGATGTTAAATTGCTTCTCATCCTGAATAACTATACTATAGTTAACTTAGATTTAACGAATTAATCTTACATTTAGTATTCACAAAGTATATTATACGTTTTATTATTACCTATACAATAAGGTGTTTAGTATAACCTTTTATGTATCCTTACTTACATTTAATCTCCTAAATGTTTTATTTTTACACACATACACTCTATAGACTATGTATAACCCTTTTGTACTAAACTTCAATAAACTTAAGCCTTAAATACGTTTTAAATTGTTTTACAAAACCTAAGGTTTCAAAGGAATACGTAATAAATTAATTTCCTTTATTGTATTTAGGATGGACAATATATCTACATAGAGTAGAATTTATCAAAGAATTAAATTCTGGTTCGTAAGCGAAATTGTTAATTATATGAAAATTCTCATATTTTATATTCAAATAACCTATCATTATTTCCCATTACCGTAAAGTATATCAATATAATATCTTATGTAACCTAGTTTTATCTAATAAAAGGTTCAAAGGTTTTAAGTATCAAATTCCTATTTATAAACCTTCTATAAATTCTAACTACTAAATACCTCACTTAATTGTAAACTCACATCCTAAGTATTGGTAATAAATGTTATAAATGTATTTCATATGGCTTATCTAATGCCAAGAAACTTAAGGATTATTATTTAGATAAATTTCCAAATCATAGTTTAATATAGTTTTATATCATAACCCTTTTAATGATTTTATCTTAAAACAGTTATATTCCAATACCATAAATTTAAGAAATGATTAAATGTAGACTTACTAATCCACCTCACATTTAGATGTAAAAGTATTTTATTTATTTTATTATTGTTTATATATTAAGAACATTTAGATGTAAACGTATTACATTTGTTTATCATTAATTATAGAATAAGATCTATTTGTACAACATTTTATGAAATCACAATTTTTCCTAAGTTTTAACTTATTAATTACTTAATCCCAATTTAAGATTTACATCCTGGTCATTGACAAATACTATACATGTATTTTACTATGGTTATATATAAACCTTGGAAATTCAAAGGTAACTCTTAAGCCTAATACATAACTATAATTTAATACCACCTCATATAATATTCTCCTATTAATATTATGTAGAGGTTTAGTTTAACTTATTAATTCCTTGTATATTTCCTATAAGGTATTTAATTTTATTATGTTTAATGTGTATATAATATATTTATATATACTAGGATTTGTTCAAAACATTATTTATGTAGTTTTATTTTATTTAATTATGTTTAATAACTTTTAGGCATAACTACAACCGATATACGGTTTATAAAATAAAGTGTTTCCCTTTATTTATTTAATACATATATACGTATACTGTATTAAAATTTAATTAATACATACCCTATGTAGCTTATTATATTTAAATTATCTTATTACCTCAACATTTATCTGCATCCCATGTATGTTTCACAAAGTATTTCTTTACTATATCTTAGGATACTAGCTCTTATACTATTTAGTTAATACAAGTGTTAATTTATTAGCTCCCTGTTTTACCCTAAGTTACTATTTTATTTCCTTTCTATATATGTGTAAATATAACATTTCCCTTAGTTTAATTAAAAATATTAACTCCCATAGTATAATAAATAAAACGTAAAAATAATTAAATTCCTTGATTTACATAAGTTTCTACTTAAATAAGTATATATACATATATGTAAATAATTCCACTTCTCTTAAAAGCTAATACCAAAACATTTATAACTTACTGTTATAAAATGTTAATTTAGTGTTCCACATTTTTCCCAGCTTAAAAAGTTTATTAACAAACCATACTTTAATTTTTGGTTACATTAAAAACCATATATTATAAGTTATTCTTATGAAAAACTCACAAACACAATTTTTAAAACTATTTACCATTGCCCAAAAATTCCCAAATTTAATATACAGTAACTATAACATTTTAGACATATTATAAAAATTTTATTTCATAAAAATATCTTTTTAAATTAGCCAAATAATTCCAGAAAACCCGTAATTTGCAAAAATCATAACTTATGTTTAAAAACTACAAAACCTTATTAATTTACATCAAAATAAACTAGATTTAATAAGGAATCTATGGTTAAAATTTCAAGTCAAAATACCTTCGGGGAGGTATTTAAATTAATTCAACAAGTTAGAGTTAAATTCTGAAACATTATAAACTTAAAACATCTTTATTATCCACGATCTAATCTTGGCCGTCCATTTCCTTAAGTCCAGATCGGACGGACGCTGAAGCCCCAGTTCTTCATCAAATCCAAAATCGAAGTCGAGTACTAAATCGACAATATCTCCCAATCTACAGAACGAAATCAAGTGATTCTTGTTTCTATGGTTTCGAAATTAAATTATGGTTCTAATGAGACCAATTTCCCCAATATAATGCAGTATACGATGGTTTTCGAATTCAATTTCGAGGTTAGGGTTCATACGGTTTAGAAATTCGAATTTCCACAAATTCTCTGTATGATGCACTATAGGTTAAATTGGTTGGGGGGGTTAGTTCGAGAATGACAAATCGAACAACATTGTTGGAGGAATTGATCAGAAACTTACCAGAGAAGCGCCGGCAAGCAAAATCGAATTCGATTTCCAGAAAAGTCATTATTTTATGAGCAGTTCAAGTAGCCTACTTCACGGATCAACTCGTGCTAGCTGAGAGAGATTCAATCCATAAAACCTACGTAATTTTAAAGTAGACATGTAACTCTAAACATTGGTGGAAGAATCATGGAAAACGAATAGCTAGGGAGAAAGTTACAGATCCACAAAGATCTGAGGTTACCATGTCGTTTCTGGAAGAATTCTGGGCAAAAACCCGACTTGATCGAGTAGGGAACTTTAGACGACTAGCGCTTCCAAACTATTACGAATCAGCCTTAGTCATCAACATGAAAGTTGTAGAGGGATTAGAGCTCTTCTAAAATAGCTAAAGAACACGAAATTTGGCTGAGAAACGAAGAAGTTATGGCAAGACGAAGTTTACCTGATTTCAGAGAAAACCAGAATTCTGGGTTACGAATTCGCAAGGTGGCAACTTTGGATCAATATTCCGTCGATGTAGGATGAGCTAGAAGATGTATGAGTTATGGTTGGAAAGAGGAGATTAAGGAGAAGAGAATGCAAAAGACGCACTCAAAAATTACAAACGAGGAGAAAGTTTGGAGGTCACAAGATAGGGCAACAAACTGATTTCTGTTGGCGAAAAACAAGGAGAAAATCGACTAAGTGTTGGGCGGCCTGTGATTGACTGACACGTGGCAGATCTCAAAGTTTTGACTCTAAACTTCAATCTAGCATAACTTTGGCTAGGATGATCCGTTTTTGACGTTCTTTTTATCGATCTTCATGGTTTTCCATAACTTATTTATTGGTATAGGTTTCATGTGCTAGTTTGACCATTCTCAAAAAGTCAACCCTAGCAAGGCTTAATAAGCTTTAAGGTTTCTATAATTTTATTTTGACTTTTATTTCAAAACAATGTTCCAACTCTTTCTAAAATCTTTATAATATACTTGGAGTGTTTAGAAATTTTCCCAAGATTTATTGACTTATAAATCTTATTATTAAATTCATAATACTATATAATAATATATAATGTGAAATACCCCAAACCTTAACCTGTTAATTAATTATGTAATTATGATTTTCTAAGGCTAAATAAGTCCTTAAGATCATTGGTGAAGAAATAAAAAAACCAAAAAGATGGAGAAAATGCGTGAAAGTCACAAAACGCGAAACACGTAATTAATTATTTTAGGAGGTATATAACCTTAACTGGGGTTATAAATATATTTTTATACCCTAAATACACACTAAGAACATGTGGGAAAAATTCCCGAAGAAAACGGATCCAAATAATGCATTAAAACGCTAACGGAGTCTTAAAGCGCGTTTTTTGAGAAAACCCAAAAACGTGACTTTAAGTGGTCAAACGAACCCGTAAAAATTATAGTTCATTAAATAACTATAAACAAATACTAATGGGAGTATAATAACCATTAAAATTTAAGAAACGAGAAAATTCCAGAAAACAGGCCCGGTTAGTGAATAGTGCTAAACCGGGTAAATAAACGAGCGTTTCTGTAAAAAAATGAAAAACGCTCCAGCATGTGTTACTGTAAGGGGGCCGGTTTTAATATGTTAATTAGCTCTCTCTCACACTCTTGACTAGTTAGCTAGTTAAATAAGTCAAAAAGCAATAAAACAAAAAAGTAACTTATACCCCCACCCACACTCTCTCTCCTCCTTTATTTCTCTTTTTTCCCCTCTCTTTCCTCTTCCTTCTTCCTCCAGCGATTTTTTTCTCCTCCTTCTGTTTCTGTCGCTTTGCAACTCCTCCACCAACCATCCATGGTTTCATCTTCTCTCCCTTGTACAAGCTCCATTAAAGCTCGAATCACTAAAATAAATATATTCTTCATCCTCTCATCATCCTCTATCTTCCTCTCTTTTCGGAATTTCAAAAGGATGAACTTCATCTCCATGGGTTTTTCCCATTTGAAGAGAAAATGACATCAAATTGAAGCTTGGAGTCTCCTCTCTCTCTCCTAAGTAAAAATCTCCAAGGAAAACCTCATTTTTCTCCACTCATGGTGTTGGCCGATTTTACCCTCTTTGATACCTTGTTTTTCTCCTTGTTTTTGAGCTTCATTTCAACTCTCCAATGGTGGTGGAATCCCCTTCTTGATTCAAGGGTGAAAACCCCTCTTAAAAAGCTCCAAAGGTAAACCCTAACTCATGACAATTTAAGTCTTTCATTGAATTAATGTATTCCGAAGGCTTAGAAGTGTAATTATACCCTTCTTGTGTAATTTGGGTGTTGGGATGGAGTTTGACAACTCCATCCCCCATTTGGCCGATTTGGGCAAGAGAGAGAAGGTGAAGGTTGGAAAAGAAAAGAAGGAATTGTGAGATTAAGGTAATAAACTCACCTTAATGCTTATTTTGATTATTGTAGAACTTGGGATGGGAAAGTTTTGGAAGAAAATCCAAGATAAATAACTCCACAAGCTTATGTGGTGTTTTAAGGAAATTTTGTTGTTTTGGTGCAATTATAAATGTTGAGTGTAGTGCAGGTGTTGCTATTATTATGAGGAAATTCAGTGTTTAAATTTAATGTTGTTCAAGGGCCTAAGAGCCAAGCTTTTAAAGTTATGTACATTGAGGTGATCGTTGTTAAAATGATGGAATTGATGTGTGGGATAGTGCCTTGAATGAGTTGATGGTTGGGGTGCTTTGGTGAGCTAAGTAATGTGTGAGAACATGTTAAAATTAAGGGGAGGTTATGGCGAAATTTTGGTAGGAAATGAGTGTTTTGATGATGGCTTGGTGAATGGGAGGACTTACGTGTTTGTAGTGTTGAGTAGAGTGGTTTAATAGCCTTATAATGGTACATGGTGAATGGAGATAAGAGAGTGCAAAATCTGTAGCATAATGATGCTTGGCAACTTGGAATTTCAAGAAAAAGAGTTGGTGTTTGTAACTTGTGAAACATGGAGTGAATGTGGGTTTTAGAAGTGTGTTTATGTAGGAATGATTGGTATTGCTCATTGATGGATTTGGTAAGTTTGATGGGAGGTAGAAACAAGCAAGAAGAAGTAAGAAATGCAAAAGAGTGTAGAAATGCAAAGTGTGAGAATTTGGATTTGTTGAATTTGAGCAAGAATTGGGTGGTGGATTAAACCAAAGATTTGGAGAGGTTTAATGCATGTTTTAAGGTGTTTAAACATGTAGGAAACATGTGGAAAGATTGTGGAATAAGTGGAAAAAATTGGGGTGAATTTGGAGTTCAAAATGTGTAGAAAAACCGTTTTTAAAATGGGGTCTGTTCTGGGCCGCCCCTAGGGACCGCCCTGTGGGGAGGTCCAGTGCAGAGAAGAGAAGAAAAAAAACCGTGTAGCTTCTGTTGTGGACCGCCCCTGGGACCGCCCCAGAGGGGCGGTCCAGACCAGAGAAGAAGAAAAAAATTGTTTTAAGCCTCCTAATGATGGGGGATTGAATGGTAATGGTTTTAGATGATGTTTAGGCTTTGTTTGGTGACATGTAAAGGCCTTAAAAAGTGTAAACAAGTGTTACCTTGATGTGAGAAAAATTGTGAGTTTAAGTACACAAAGTTAAACCGAAATAACGGGATAACGGGGTAAGTACGGGAGTAATAGAAGTTTACATACAGTAAGATCTTGTTGTTAATAAAACGTTTTAATAATAATACCAGTTGTTTCGGAAACTACCTGGGGAGCGTGAGTTGATGCGTTGGAGTAAATCCTCGGGAACAAGGTAGATAACCCATGGTGTAAGGTATGGTTTTCTTGCAACCTGTGTCCTACCGGGTTACACCGGCTTGTATGCCAACTTGTTTTTTGTGTGTTTGCCACCTTGCAAGATAAAGCATGAAATGAGTTTACAGTAATTCATTAGTGGGGCGCAAATAATTCCAACACCGTTTAACCTTAATTATGTGTTAAACCGTAGCTAACCGACTCTAGGATCACATAAGAGATCGGTATTCAGATTAAACGTCCCAACCCACGAGAACGTTCTAACTACGGCTATCCATGCTTTAGTTGTATATTGTGGTTATGTGTGTTGTGTGTTGCCTTGTTAATGTATCGTTGTTTAACGAATGTTGTTGTCCATGTTTGTCGAATGGGAGGTTACCTCCCATGTGTGTGACTAACCAAGTTTATAATACCTTATGGTGTCATGTTGTGATAAGTTCCATAAAGGAACTACTAACTAATATGTATATATTATGGGGGGTGAGGAATCCGGTCGTTCCGGTCGCGCGTGTTGTTTGGGAGTTGATGTATATATTTGAATTAACTCCCACTCTGTTATGTTATGGTTGTTTTTCCTTCTTGGATTACAATCACCCACTAGCTTAACCAAAGCTTACCTACCGCATTATTATTCGGGGCTAGGGGGACTAATGTTATGTTAAGGTTGCTTTCCTTCCTTGGATTGCAACCGCCCACAAGCTTAACCAAGGCTTACCTATCTCATCACTATTGGAGCTAGGGGGAAATTGTGTATTGGTGTGATCGGGTTATATTAATACCGACACATCTATGTAATGTTATGTGTATTGGTGTGCTCGGGTCTATATTAACACCGACACATCTATGTAATGTTATGTGTGTTGGTGTGCGGACCCATATTTAATCCGACACACCTTAAGTAAAGTGTACATAATCTAACAAGTGATGATGTGTTGACTTTGCTGGTTGTAACCCATTAGTCGGTTGTGTATGCTTATAAGCGTGTTATGTGTTTATTGTTTTCTTGCATGCTATAATAAAATAAACTACATGCTCACTCGACAATTAGTTGTGCGTGGCCCGGTAGCATGCGGGGCTGCAGCATTACCATACCAGCAAAGGTGCTGACCCCCTTTGGGGGCCCCCATACTTTTCAGGTACAATGAAGCTGGTAGCCGTTCGAGAGTAGGACGGGGTAACTGTTTATGTATGGGTGGTTATTTAGTTTAGCGTGATATCGATGATGGAATGTATTAGACTCGGTACAGTTTGGATTGTAGATGTATTTGTATTCAGTTTATAATGGACTTGTAAATGTAAAGTGTAATGCTCGGTAATCTTGTCCATCAGACCGGTACGTTGTGTAAGTAATAGCCTTGTTAGCCACGTGGGTGGCTAACGGCGTGTAACACCCATTGAAATAGTCAGTGTTTATGATGTGATTTCCGCTGCGATCAATGGTTAAGTGTGGTGTTATTAGTAGGGGTGTTACAAAAAGTGGTATCAGAGCGAAGTATCGCTCTGATGACTGAATTACCGAGCTTAGGAAGTACCGAGTTAGGATTTTAGTACTTTGGGTTAAGGGTTGAGTGATAGCGTGAGAGATACGCTAGTTAGGAATTACCAGTATGTACTGGAAACCTACAACCTCCTTCCCACCCTCCACAGTCCCTGTTTTATAACCTAGGAAACAACGCCAGAGAGATGGAAAGTCCTCTCATACTCGGGAACAACCTGACCTGGTTGTTATGAATTATTTCTGTAAGAACCAAAACCTATCATACGGTAGATTCCAAGAACTGAGAATCCCAGAGACGGAACCTGGTTGAACACCCTTACCCGCACTTAATAGCGGAAGATTAAGAATCCTATCTACAAGAGACTGAAATTTCCGGCGACCTGGGTCGACATGCCTAGCAGTCGAGGAAACCCAGCCAACAAGAAAGGAAGCACTAACTGTGCACAAAAGCGGACAATGGAGGGGCAACAAACCCGAGACACATGTCTACGGAACCACAATTGTTAAATAATACCGACAATGGGATAGTAACCGACTAAGGAACTAGTCAAGGTTGGATGATTCCAAACGTACATCGCCAAAGAGGCTGTAATACTCGATTATCATGGTTTAGACCACGATGGGAATATGAGTGAAACATACTTCAATAGGACTACGACGTAGTACCTAAACAAGAATCAAGTCTCGGTAACCACGGCAAATGTGTGGGGACGAACATTAAGGAAGAACACAGAGTTAAGTGAACGGAGAGTCACCCTAGTTAACGACTACCATGTCAAGACCATTGGGAGTCGCTCGAATGTTCTATTATCAAAACTGTAAGGTCAAAGGAAGAGCCAACAAGGCTACCAAATACGGTAGTGATAAAAGTAGTATCGCAACCAGCACATGTTGAACCGATAGCCAGCCAGCATGGCGCACTTGCTATTGCAAGTGCTGCTATAACGGGGCTATTCGGGAAAGTTTTAATGACTATAAAGTACCTACCAAGGTACTGTATTGTTGAAGGAAGTGATTATGGAATCAAGAATCCAAGAATTTGAAGAGTGAAACCTGGGAGGGCTCAGTGACCTAACCATTGTATGTGAAGATATACCAGTCAGTGGGAGGCTAGACTTGGTCAAAGCATGAAGACATTTTAAATACCATGAAGAATTTTCTATTAAACCCAGTTTTTTTTAAACCCAGATTTATTTCAAACCGTTTTCACACCTAAATTTTCTTCCAAATCATGTTCATTTCAAACCTTCTTTTAAGCTCAAATTTTCTCACTAACTTCAGATTCTCTTTAAAACGAAACCAGAAGACCTACACCGGCCTCAGCGCCACGCAGTAGGTAAGTTATACGCAGACGGGAATCGGATAACCCGAGGGAATGGATTGAGTTCATACTAAACACAACAGTGGATAAATTTCCCCTTAATTGAGTTCAGAGAGCACCAAGGTGCATCATCATCGGACGAGATAAGGGGAGTTGACAACAGAATACTTCACCTAGGCGTGTGACGGACACTACGAGTATACTAACTGAAATGTGGGACGACTGCACTCCGATAGGAGCTTGTGGGCCAGACATACCATCTTATGGGTTAGTCGGGTAAGTAGCAATGTATCAGTAGGGTACCCCATATATGTATACGAGTAGAGTCCGGAACACGGGAAGTAGTCGACTCCGTACTACGGTCAGCAGTAAAAGACCAACAAGAACAACGAATTACCATCGAATGATTGAAGTGAAAGAACCTAGTTAAGTTAACAGGACTAAAGGAATTAGTGAACCCATCTTAAGGAAATGTTTAAGAGTCAGGGGATACGAAGTGCACTAACTATTATGTAAAGACATAGCATATGTCTCAAGTGTCACGAGGGATAAAACACGATAGCTGGAACGGATACCCCCTATACATGGTAAGGCAGATGCCTAATATGGACATGTTAATGTGCAATGAATGGGATGAAACTCCCGGAATGATCACCTGGGCTACCAGGGAATATCGATCTTCATAGAAGAGGATAGTAAACCAGTAAAGAACGCAAAGCGAGGTAGTTAACTAAACGTACCCACAAGTACAAGCCAGATGTAATGGCATAACCCAGTAACACCCAGGAGCGGTCCTGAAGAGTATTTGGGTCAACAATGGTTGAACGAAATGTCGTGACAGAAACACAAGAGTTGAAACTAATACCCAGTTTAAGCATAAGTCGTCACGAGGTAAATGGACATTCTTAAGGGGCATCCCATATAAGGGAGCATGATGCAACAACCTTGTCAGGGAGCCCAATACAACCTCCAAACCATGTGAGGGTGTACGGAGAAGTAAAATTTGTGAGAACAACCTATAATGAGCAGAGCTCGAGGCAGTGAGGCTTATAAGCCACAAGCAAATGTGTTATGTAAATTTGATCGATTACAGGAATTAATGTTATACAAGTAAATAGAGCGGAGAACGAACCACTGCTTTAAGAGTAGGGATACCTCTCGATATTGTGAAACCGCGGGAGCGGTAGTTATGTGAACCAAGTTCAAGAAATATGTTAACGATTGCCCATGTTGTTATTACCCAGAGTGATTTGAATAAGAATAATATGGAAAGAAGTGTTTGTACCAGTTGTGGAGACCGGGAGAGTAATAAGTCTAATAGCAACCACCATAGGTGTGGGATGCTAAATGTAGAGTGAAAAACGCTCAAGGAGCATAAAGACTTGAGGAAATAGTGTATTCAGTAGTCATCCAAATGAATGACGAACAAAAATTACGAATGAGACATGAGCAGAAGCTAATATGAGAGTGGATGCCATGTAAGTTAGTGTTGTACAAGAAGTAAGAATGCGGTGCGCAATAAGCGACCGTTGTATAAGTATGGTTAAAAGAAGTATGACAAATAAGCAGAATTATGAGTTAAACTCAGTGGAGATACAATGGAAAGTGATAACAAATAAACTAGTCAGTAAATTAGTAGCCAGTGTTCTGAGATAAGCATCTCAGTGAAACACAGTGTTCATTCCTATTGCAATCCCATAAGAGATTTACTGCCAAGAGTTTACGCCTCTGCACTCTGTATGACTGAGTGTTTTGGTATTGCACTTGTGCAGTAACGATCGAGTGGGATAGCTAGGAATTTGGGAGAATGTTAATTGTGGTAGTAGTGGAAAGAGACTTATAACGCTATAAGGACCGAGGCATAGGAAATGTAAGGTCGTACAAATGAAGGAATACTTGTACAGAACCAAGTGTGGAGGCATGAATAGGAATAAAAAGGCTAAAAAGTGCCTTAGAAACATCAGTGAACAATTTAAATCATAGTAAAATGCAATAAAGCACTAAGACACAGTTTGAGCAAAAACATGCTCTAAGCTATGAGCGAACTTGGTTGGACCCAAAGAGCCTACCAAGACTAATATATTCAAGTATGATTTAACAAGGCTAACTAAGTCCTTAGGAAACCTTGGTAGACATTGGAACCAAACAAAACATAAATAAATATCTTAAAGTCAATAAGAGCAAAAAATGTGCTCTAAGCTTGGGATAAATTTGTATAAGACTAATGGTCATACCTATACCTTATAAATAGTTAATGAACATATTAAATCAATTACCAAGAAAACCAAGCTTGAAAACAAGTTAAAACACAAAAAGTGCTTTAAAGGAGTCTTAAAGCACGTTTTGAAAAATTGTCTGTAAATGAGTTTGAAGCTAAATGTCCATCATTACTCTTTAATTAACATGTGTACTATATAGTATCACATTTAGAAGTCTATATCAATGGGAAATCAAAAATTTCACAACAATGTGCCATGTTTTGTGAATAGTGATTTTATAAGCTAGTTTGTAACATATGTAGTTAAATGACAAATAAAGACTAAATACCCCTTATGTAATAAAGGGGGCCGGTTTTTTAAGTGTGGTGACTCACCACTCTTGTTAACATATCAAATAAGTAAAGAATGACTAGTTAAGGTACTATTTGCTTTATAAGTTACAAATATCTCTAAAAAGCAAGTCTATCTTCATTCTCCTTCCTTTCTCATTTCACACGGTTCCAACTTTCTTCTTCCTCCCTTCTTGCTGTTCTCTCACGGTAATACAGCACCACCACCATGGAAGTCCATCTTTAATCTCTTGTAAAATCTAGCTCACTTATCCAAATCAAAACAAACACACCAATCTCTTCCTCTCATCAAGCTCTCATTCCTATCTTCTTAAAACTTCAAGAGCTCCATTTCGTGCCATGGAGTTCCACCATTGATGGAGCTTGAGCTTATATTTTTATGCCTTGTTGATCACCTTTGCTTCAAGGTAAGGAAAAAACCAAAGAAAACTCCATTTCCTTCATTTTTGGTGTTGACCGAAAATGCACCATGTAATGGTTTCTTCTCGTGTCTTGTTTTAGCTTCATTGAATCTTCATGGGCTAGGAGGAGTCCTCTCTTGATACTCATTCTAGATCTCTTTCCATTCAAAGGTAAAACATTACCTTAATGTGTTAAACAATATAATGTAACTAGGGTTTTACAAAGAGATGAAGCATATGCTTGAATACTCATTCTATTATGTGTACATTGTTTAGAAGTTGCAAACAACCAAACATCCTACCGGTTTACAAGGAAACAAGAAAGAAGTTTGTGAGGAAAAAGGGTAACAAACTATCTCAATAGTTTAAATGCTTAGGAAATGAGCTGATTTGCTTAATAAAATACCTAAGGAGCCAATGGTGAATGACCTAGAGAAATGCTCTCAAGGAGTTTATTAAGGGCATATGTATGTGTGGTATTTGCAGGTCAAAGGCATTATTTATGTGGGAATTCATGTTTAAGGTTTATGCAATTTAAGGGCCTAAGAGCCATGTTATTTAAGGGCCTAAGTGCCAAGCAATTTAAGTTATGCACTATATTGTGATGTAGTGCTAAATGTGTGACGTTTGTGTATAAAAATGTGTTTGATGGGTTTTAGGTGTTCTTGAATGAAATAAGGTAAAAACCTAAGTGTTTGGATGTGAGTATATACAAGAGAAGCTATGGCCAAATTTGGAAAGCGTGTAAGAAGTTCTAAGTGTTTTAAGTAAGTTTTGGTGAACTAGGAAGTGTTTAAGGTGAATAAATGTTACTTGAGAAGAAAACATGTATTAAGGTGATTTAGAGTGATGCAAGGAATTAGGTATTATCTTGGAAGTTCTAGGAATTCAATGCGTGTTTTGAGAATGTATTTAGGTCTTGGAGGAGTTTGTTTAAGGTTTAGGATTGTTGATGTACAAGGAAGAAGTGATGTTTAGGCAAGATGTGAAAAAGGAGGTTTAGTTAGTAAGAAAAGAAGTTTGAGAAGTGATGTTAAGGTGTAGAGGAAACACCTTAGTATAGTGGTCATTATTGGTGAAATACCACTTAGAAATCTTAAGGAGGAAACATTCCAAGTGCTAGGAATTTTGTAGGAAATTGTGAATGATAAAATGGTTTTGGTGTGTGATTTAAAGAGTTTAGTACATGGCTCAAGGTGTGTTTGAAGTGCCCAAATGAGGTTAGGGGGTACTAGGTTATATGGGGTGAAGTTTGGAGTTGAATGTGAAAAGGAAAACAAGGGTCTGGGGCAGACCGAACTTGCGACCGAACTTGCAAGTTCGGTCGAGCCCAGTTTACCCTGCGAGAATTGGCTTCTGGAATGGACCGACCTTGGGGACCGGACTTGCAAGGTCGGTCGGGCTTGTGTTTAGTGTATGGATTGAGTTACTGGAATCGACCGAACATGCGACCGAACTTGCAAGGTTGGTCGGAGTAGAAAATTTTGACGGTAATGTGTTCTGGAATGGACCGACCTTGTGCAAGGTCGGTCGGTAAGGTCGGTCGGACCAAAAATGTTGTTTATGGTTATAAAATGATATGTAATGATGGGGATTGATAGGTAATGATGTTGTAAAGTTGTTAAGGACATGTTAGGTGAGTTATAATGACAATTTGGTGAGGGAAAAGTTGTATCAAAATGTAAAAGTAAAACAAGTTAAAATGTAAAGTTATTTAACCAAGTTAACGGGGAAAAGTTATAAGCATTAGACTTTAAACAAACATGTTACCCCAATGTTAATAAAAGTACATGTAATGTTGTCAGTTGTTCGAGAATTGCTCGAGGAACATAAATGGACATGATAAAGTGGACTCCGGTGACAGGTATGGTTTTCTTGCAACCTGTGTCCTACCGGATTACACCGGCTTGTATGCCAATGTGTTTTTCTGTATGTTTGCCACGTTGTAAGATAAAACATGTAATGAGTTTACAGTAATTCATATATGTGGCGTGTTCAACTCCGATACCATTTAACCTCGGCAGTGTTAACCTTAGTTAACTGAGTCTAGGATCACATGAGAGTTCGGTATTCGGATTAAACGACCCGAACCATGGGGCGTTCTAACCACGGCTATGCGTGAGTTGATTATGTGATGTGGTGTATGTGAATGTAGGGATCTCCCTTGTATGTTTAACCCAGTCGTAATACTGTATGTGTGTAGGTGTGATAGACTCCATAGTGGGGTTCTAACTAATATCTAAAGTAAGTATGTACTAACAGTAGTGAGGAATCCGGTTTGGCCGGTCGCGCGTTGTTTGGGAGAGGGTATCCTTCTTAGCCTTACCCTTATCTTTGTTATGGTTGTTTCCCTCACGGGTTATGATCTCCCATTAGCTTACTCCAAAGCTTAGCTATTCTGACTTATGATCGGTTTAGGGGGAACATGTGTTTGTGTGGTGTGTTCGGGCCTCCAAACCCGAACCATCTTAACTTAAGTTACTTGTCCGACTATTAGGACGGTAATGAGTGTTGTTGTTGTATAACGAGCTTACCATGAGGGTGACACCATTCTCTAGGCTCACCAGTGATTTAACTATGTTTGGGTCGGTTCCTAAGAGGACCGTTCCCGTTATGTTATGTGATGTTATTGTAAGCAATTCCTATTGCGATGTTATCATGTGCACGTCGATACGTGAAAGTGTTGTTAAGTTTTGTTATGTGAGGAATGATATATGTTGTAAAATATGGAGTGTGTGGATCATGGATATGAATCCCAGTTTGTGATAAGAGGCGTTTAAGGATAACCCGATTAATGGGTAGTTGTCGTCTATTAAGGAAGTAGCTCCATTAGAGGAGGAACCCTCTAGGGATAATGAATACCATGAGTGACATATCAAGTATGGATGTATTATCCGTTTGTGGAGCCCAATGAGGCGAAATGTTATGTGTTGTGTGTTTACAGTTGCATGCATGATTTAAATATAATCAACCGCATGTTAAGACGACAATTAGTTGTGCGTGGCCCGGTAGTATGTGGGCTGCGGGATTACCATACCAGCAAAGGTGCTGAGCCCCTTGGGGGCCACCCTTTCTCTTCTTTTCCTATTTCAGGTACAGAGAGCTGGAAGCCGTTCGAGAGTAGGACGGGGTAGTCGTTGTACATGGGTAATCGATTATGTTGTATATATACAGTAGGTGTAGTAAGACCGAACTTGTTATCGGCATTAGTTATAAATACTCGGTATAGTTGGAAGGTGTACGTTGTTGTTGTTGTTAATGGAAAGGGATAGTAATGTGTAGTCGCTCGGGAATTTAGCCCATCAGACCGGTACAATGTATGTGTATTAGCCTTGTTAGCCACGTGGGTGGTTAACGGCGTGTAACACCAACGAGTTGAGTTATTTGATGAGGTGTGTATTCCGCTGCAGATTGTTGTTATGTATTTGTTGTTGGATGGGGTGTTACAAAAAGTGGTATCAGAGCGAAGTATCGCTCTGATGACTGAATTACCGAGCTTAGGAAGTACCGAGTTAGGATTTTAGTACTTTGGGTTAAGGGTTGAGTGATAGCGTGAGAAATACGCCAGTTAGGTATTACCAGTGAATACTAGAAACCTACAATATCCTTCCCGCCCTCCACAATCCCTGTTTTATAACTTGGGGAAACAACGCCAGAGAGATGAAAGTCCACTATTACTCGGGAATACCCGATCTGGCTGTTATTAAATACCTTTTAAGGTACGGAGAACCTGTCATACGGTAGATCTTGAAAACAGGGAATCCCGGAGACGGTTCCCATCTAAACAGTGTTAACCGCATTACATAGCGACGAGTGAAGAATCAGTGTATAGAAGAATAGAATTTCCGGCAACCTGGGTCGACATGACGAGCAGTCGAGGATAACCAGCTTGCAACGCACCGACCGTGCAGCAGGCAAGAAGTGGACTAGTGAAACCCGAGACGAGTGTCTTCGGGACCACAGTTGATAAATAATACACCAATGGTATACCAACCGACTATGGAACTACAACGTAGTGCCCAAATACGTGGAACGGGCTACAAAAAGAATACGATACTAAGAAAAAGGGGTCTCCCAGAATGGGAAACACCCTAGTTGATGATCGTCATGTGAAGACGGTGAGAAGTCACCTAGAAGAGTTATTATCAAGGCAGTAAGATCAGTGAGGGCCAAGAAGGCCACTGATGACAGTATGGGTAAAAACAATACCACAACCGGTATGTGTTAAACCGATAGCCAGTTAGCATGGCGCACTTGCCATAGCAAGTGCTGCTATAACAGGGCTATTCGGGAAATTTATAACCACCACAAGGTACTTAGTAATGTACCATGAAGTTAAACGGGATCATTATGACCATGGAAGGGCTTGGTAGCCTAACCTCTGTAATTGTAAATACACCAGTCAGCAAGAAGCTAGACTTGGTTGAGGTAAGAAGATGTTGTGAAACCATGAAAATTTTCTTTCAAACTCAGATTTACTCAAACTCTTTTCTTTTCAAAACCAGATTTTCTTTCAAACCAACACTTCTTTCCAACCTTCTTTTAAATCAAACCAGTAAAACCAGGGGCAGTTGATAAGGATACAACAATGGATAAACTTTCCCTCGATTAAGTTCGGGAAGCATGGAATGAATATTGTCACGGGACAATATAAGGGAGTTGACAACAGAATACTTCACCTAGGCGTGTGACGGACACTACAAGTGTACCAACTGAATTGTGGGACGACCGCACTCCGATAGGAGCTTGTGGGCCTGACAGACCTGCTTATGGGTTAGTTGGGTAAGTAGTAATGTATCAGTATGGTACCCCACATATGTATACGAGTAGAGTGCGAAACACAGGAAGTAGTCGACTCCGTTCTACGGTCAGCAGTATAAGTCAAACAAGAGCTAAGAATTGCAAGGAATGGTTGAAGTAAAGGAACAAGTCAAGTTAACGAGACTAAGAGAATTAGTGAATTCCTTTCAAGGAAATGTTTAAGAGTCAGGAGGTGCGAAGTGCACCAACTGTAATGAAAAGACATCTTATGCGTCTTAAGGATCCTCAAGGATAAACATGATAACTGGAACGGTGACCCAGCCTATACATGGCAAAGCAGATGCTTGATATGGACAGATTAATGTGTAACAAACGGGATGAAACTCCCAGAATGAGTACCTACAACACTATCAGGAAATGTTGATCTTCACAGAAGAAGATAATAAGCCAGTTAAGAACGCAAAATGGCGTGGCTAACAGAATATACCAGTAAGTGCGAACTGGATGTAAAGGCATAACTTAGCAACACCCATGAGCGATCCTTGAAGGGTGTTTGCATCAACAATAATTGAACAAGATAACGTGATAGAAACACGAGGGTTGAAACTAACACCCAGTTTAGACATAAGTTGTCAGGAGACGGACTGACAAACCTAAGGGGCATCCCGTGAAAGGAAACGTGATGCAACGACCTTGTCGTGGAGCCCACTACAACCTCTAAACATGTAATATTGTACAGAGAAGTACATGTGTGTGGACAGCCTACAATGAGCCCAGCTCAAGGCAAATAAGGCTTATAAGCCATAAGCAAGATATGTAATATAAATACAATTGATTGTAGAAGTTTATGTTGTATAAGTGAATAGAGTGGTAAACGAACCACTGCATTAAGAGTGGGGATACCTCTCGATATTGTGAGACCATAAACTTGTTGGGGTAAAACCTAACGGTAAATTGTGCTGGGGGTTTAACCTAACGGCAAGTGTACCGGTCGATTATAGCAAGTTTAAATCTCAGAGTATTCCCTGAGTATCGAATCCAAGGAGGCAGCAGCTAGTTTAATTTCTACTTTCACACAAAACAAGGAAAACTATAAATAACAGGAAATTGGGGGTTTTGTTTGTGATGGTGAATGTTTGTAAAAGAGTTCACTAAACAATAAATAACAGGTAAACAATTTGTTTTTGGTTTGTTTGATAAAGGAAATTCCGGTTTACTACTTCTCTCTAGATTGCAATTCTTCCCCTAAGTGATTTCTGCAATATTCTGAATAAAACCCTAGAATAAGGATAACTCGTATTCGGTCTCCCGCTCCACGAATTCTAATTAGCAAAGACCGAATCCTAACTCTCGTTATGAATCCACTGTTTACTAATCGCTTTAAGCATAGTCTAGATCAATGGTCAGCTAGTGTTTTTAGAGGAATTACCATCTCTATACTAACCGGTTCTTTCCCTGTAGTCAATTGATAGCCGCAGTTCTCACTTATAAGCTAACAAACTGATAGACTCAATTAATTGATCAGATTAACAAGTCTAAGAATTCATAAGGGTAAAGAACTTTATTGTACTGCAGAAAATAACAAAGGTTCAGAAATAATTATTCTAGAGATACATAGTAAACCGAAATTAAAAGCGACTACTCAGCCATAGACAAAGTAACAATGCTCAGTATAAACAGCATAAGGATAGAGGGATTTAGCAGAAAAACTGGTTTTAGAAGCCGTCGAGACGATTCTGCAAATTCCACTCTTGTCCGGCTGTCTTGGGTCGGACGCAATCCGGACACGTTCTGTCCGGATCCGGACGTGGGTTGGACAAGGGTAAATGAAGCACAGTGAGCAGGGTTCTGTCTGTGAGTGAGGGTGAATGTTTACCGAGAAAGATTTGTGAATGGAGATGGATGGTTTTATCGTGGAAGAGAGGGTGGTATGTAGAGAGGATTAGACTCTGAGAGTCTGGGACGATTTCAAATGAAGGCTCAAGGACTTTTTAAATAGGCTGAGGAAATAGACAGACGTTGGTGGAAGTTTGGTGTCCACTGCATTAATTGAGTATGGCTTCTGCTTAATATAAGCTGAGGTATGATAATTGCGCGCCCGTCTGATAATTGCGCCGAAAGCCCAATTATCAGTACGAGTGCGTTTTTATTTTCATCGCTGTGTGACGTCCGGATTGTGTCCGGGTTGTGTCCTGGTCCGGACGTGACACAGAACCTCTAGATCTGAAACTCGAAACATGTCCGGATCGTGTCCGGATCCGGACGTGAGACAGCGGTTTTGGATCTGAATCTCGGAATATGTCCGGATCGCTGTCCGGATCCGGACAGGGCACATAATTCTCGTTTGGGTCACGTCCGGCTGAGTTGACCCGGACACAGATCCGGACGTGAGACGTCCGGTTCTGCGTCAGGCCAAGTTGACCCGGACACGACCAATTTTTGTGTCTCTTTCCCTGATTTGTTCCCCGTTTGTTGCGTTGTAATCCTTATGATGTAAAATCTTCATTTCCCTGGGTTTTTCCTATATTTAACATATAAAGTGCATCAGTTCATATCAAAACATCAATCTTAGGAAAAACACAGAATAAGTGGGAAACATTGCTTAAATTATAGCAGATTATAAGGTAATTAAACCTTTAAAAGCCTATATGTTTCACACTTATCAACCGCAGGAGCGGTAGTTATGTGTACCAAGCCCAAGAAATATGTTAAGGATTGACCATGTTGTTATTGAAAGAGAGCAGTTAGCTTAGTAACATGTGTGTATAAAGTGAAGCACCGAGCAGGATAATGCCGAATTGTGACTCGAATGATCAATGCTCAAGGAGCATACAGTAGTCATCCAAATAAAGGACGAACCATAACACGAATGATGTGAGTACATGTGTGGAAGTTAACATGACAGTAAATACCATGTAAGTTGTTGTTATGCAATGGGTAAGAGCACGGTTCGCAGCTGGCGACCGTTGTATCAATGTTATTGAGTAATAATGTGGCAGATAAGACCAGTTGTGAGTTAAACTCAGTGGAGATGCAAGGTAAGCAATGTTAAACGGACTGGGCAATAAGCCAGTGGTAGGTACTGTGTGATGAGGAACTCAGTGTGAATTCCATGGCGAATCGCATAAGGGATTTACTGTCAAGAGTTTACGCCTCTGCACTCTGTATGACTGAGTGTTTTGGTATTGCACTTGCGCAGTGATGATCGAGTGGGATAGCTAGGAATTGGAAACATGTTAATTGTAGAGGAATAATGTTATAATGGCCGATGCATAGGAAATGCAAGGCCGCACCAATAAAAGAGTGCTTGTACAAAACCAAATGTGGAGACATGATTAACAGCAAGTGACTACAGTAGCACTAACTGCCAAATATCGGTATGGAATATACCCCAAATGTTGTAAATAGCTGAGAGAGCACTACACACTAGGTAGTAGCTCAATCTCAACCGACAGTAAGTCGGAAGGGAACAAGTCAGTCATTGTGAAATACATAACTATTTACACAGTAAATTCTTATGGAAGTGGATAGAAAGTTCATAACTCACCGAATTCGCTAACGGTAAGAGATACCACGCGTCGGTAGAGAACCATTGTTACCATGATGAAGGTGACAATTGGGGATGTAAGAATAACAAATGGGGCAATTAAGCTCTACAGTTATTGGAGTTTCGTAGCAGAAACTAGTGAGCCAGTGATTCAAGTGTTGAATGTACATGGTGAACATGAGTAAATGGCTAATTATTAACGCCTAGAAGCCTAACAGGCCAGAATCGAAACCAACTAAGAGTTTAAACAAACTCCAATGAGAATTCTTGGTTTAGGAACTAAACCGCCAATATGGTTAAGATCCTCTAATCAGAATCCATTGTGTAATAGACCGCGTGGAAGTTAAAACACTTCATGACGGCAGAACATTTTAAGCAAATGTTTAGTGATTGATTACGTGGGCGTAATCCCTTTTAAGGGGGGTAGAGCGCAAAACCACTTAGTGTGTATTACCGTACAAGTGTACGTGATTTATGTTGTGCATAGCACAAAATCATTTGTTTTGATGATTGGTGTGTGTGTTATGTAAACATACGCATTCATTCATGGTTTAATTGTGGTAATTGTGCACAGAAGTTGCGAATACCATTGTGATAAGTGTGTTGATTTATTAACAGTTGTGAGTGATAGTACAAGTGTGGGAGTAGAGAAACTCCCGGGGGAACAAAAGCCCCGACAGTGTATAAATGTGAAACTGCGGTGTTTTTTGATAAAATATATGTGTATATATATACTATATAGTGATTCATGAAAGGGCATGATACCGACATAGAACCTAGTGAGAATAAGATTCCCTAGGTAACAACATTAAAGTAAATGGAGGTAACTGATAGGCGGAGTCCTATCCCTTGGAGATGTTATGATCATGACTAGAATGATTTAAAAGATAGAAAATTGGAAATGAGTGATTTAATTGATGCTTGAAAATGAATTGGGAGGTGGAACTTGATTTGCATGTGATCAAGGGAAGCCGAACACAAATTGGAGTGGAAGGATAGTTCAACACTGATGCTGATCACATCAGGGTTGGGTGACTCTTGAAACTCCATATAAGTGGTCACAAATAACCACGCTAAGAAAAGAAGCAAAGAGCTTAAGTTGGACTTGGAGTTGTGTGTGTTTTCAAAAGGATTTTCAATTGGTA
This sequence comes from Limonium bicolor, assembly GCA_023374045.1. NCBI lineage: Eukaryota > Viridiplantae > Streptophyta > Magnoliopsida > Caryophyllales > Plumbaginaceae > Limonium > Limonium bicolor. Next base: position 124,748,653 of record CM041783.1, on the reverse strand, counting down.
TTTATAAAACGTTGATAGATACTTTACATAATTAAAGTTCTCTTACTTAACCTCACAAGGAAATTTTAAATTTAAGTAATTGTTTTGACCTCCCAAAGGCACGGGGACGGAAGGTGTCCATCGCGACCGGGTCCTGCGGGATCACAGTGTATATCAAAGATATTTTTGATTGTTATACATGCTATGACATGTTGTGTGGTATGTGCAATAAATGTTATTTTGACCTCGAGTTCTAAAAGTGTATGCTATTAAGACCTATGAGTCTAAATGTGTGGTGTTACATAGACCTATGTGTCTAAAGGTTGTTATGTTACCCAAGACCAGTGAGTCAAAGGGGTTGTTATGTATGTGTAAGTGTTGCTAAGATACCCGGACCATTGAGTCCGAGGTTATCATGTGAATATGTTATGTTATGTGTGGATGTGAATGTGTTGCCCGGACCATTAAGTCCGAGGTTGTGATGTAAAGTGTGTTTGGTTATGGAAGTTTTATGGCTATAAGTAATTCTCGTATTCTAATATAATGATGTGTGGGAAATGTGAACTTCGAGGACGAAGTTCTTTTAAGGGGGGTAGATTGAAATACCCCAAACCTTGATATGTGGTTTAAATATCAAAATATGGTATGTAAAGGCTAAAAAGTTCCTTAGAAACATCAGTGAACAATTTAAATCATAGTAAAATGCAATAAAGCACTAAGACACAGTTTGAGCAAAAATATGCTCTAAGCTATGAGCGAACTTGGTTAGGACCCAAAGAGCCTACCAAGACTTAATAATATTCAAGTATGATTTAACAAGGCTAACTAAGTCCTTAGGAAACCTTGGTAGACATTGGAACCAAACAAAACATAAATAAATATCTTAAAGTCAATAAGAGCAAAAATGTGCTCTAAGCTTGGGATAAATTTGTATAAGACCTAATGGTCATACCTATACCTTATAAATATGTTAATGAACATATTAAATCAATTACCAAAGAAAACCAAGCTTGAAAACAAGTTAAAACACAAAAAGTGCTTTAAGGAGTCTTAAAGCACGTTTTGAAAAATTGTCTTGTAAATGAGTTTTGAATGGCTAAATGTCCATCATTACTCTTTAATTAACATGTGTACTATATAGTATCACATTTAGAAGTCTATATCAATGGGAAATCAAAAATTTCACAACAATGTGCCTTGTTTTTGTGAATAGTGATTTTTATAAGCTAGTTTGTAACATATGTTATCATAAGTAGTTAAATTGACAGATAAGGACTAAAATACCCCTTATGTAATAAAGGGGGCCGGGTTTTAAGTGTGGTGACTCACCACTCTTGTTAACATATCAAATAAGTAAAGAATGACTAGTTAAGGTACTATTTGCTTTATAAGTTACAAATATCTTCTAAAAAGCAAGTCTATCTCATTCTCCCTTCCTTTCTCATTTCACACGGTTCCAACTTTCTTCTTCCTCCCTTCTTGCTGTTCTCTCACGGTAATACAGCACCACCACCATGGAAGTCCATCTTTAATCTCTTGTAAAATCTAGCTCACTTATCCAAATCAAAAACAAACACCACCAATCTCTTCCTCTCAAGCTCTTCATATCTTCTTAAAACTTCAAGAGCCCCATTTCGGTGCCATGGAGTTCCACCATTGATGGAGCTTGAGCTTATATTTTTATGCCTTGTTGATCACCTTTGCTTCAAGGTAAGGAAAAACCAAAGAAAACTCCATTTCCTTTATTTTTGGTGTTGACCGAAAATGCACCATGTAATGGTGTCTTCTCTTGTCTTGTTTTAGCTTCATTTGAATCTTTCAAGGGCTAGGATGAGTCCTCTCTTGATACTCATTCAAGATCTCTTTCCATTCAAAGGTAAAACAATTACCTTAATGTGTTAAAACAATATATGTAACTAGGGTTTACAAAGAGATGAAGCAATGCTTGAATACTCATTCTATTATGTGTACATGTTTAGAAGTTGACAAACAACCAAACATCCTACCGGTTTTACAAGGAAACAAGAAAGAAGTTTGTGAGGAAAAAGAGGTAAACAAACTATCTCAATGTAGTTTAAATGCCTTAGGAAAATGAGCTTGATTTGCTTAATAAAATACCTAAGGAGCCAATGGTGAATGACCTAGAGAAATGCTCTCAAGGAGTTTATTAAGGGCATATGTATTGTTGGGTGTATTTGCAGGTCAAAGGCATTATTTATGTGGGAAATTCAGTGTTTAAGGTTTATGCAATTTAAGGGCCTAAGAGCCATGTTATTTAAGGGCCTAAGTGCCAAGCAATTTAAGTTATGCACTATATTGTGATGTAGTGCTAAATGTGGACGTTTGTGTATAAAAATGTGTTTGATGGGTTTAGGTGTTCTTGAATGAAATAAGGTAAAAACCTAAGTGTTTGGATGTGAGTATATACAAGAGAAGCTATGGCCAAATTTGGAAAGCGTGTAAGAAGTTCTAAGTGTTTTAAGTAAGTTTTGGTGAACTAGGAAGTGTTTAAGGTGAATAAATGTTACTTGAGAAGAAAACATGTATTAAGGTGATTTAGAGTGATGCAAGGAATTAGGTATTATCTTGGAAGTTCTAGGAATTCAATGCGTGTTTTGAGAATGTATTTAGGTCTTGGAGGAGTTTGTTTAAGGTTTAGGAATGTTGATGTACAAGGAAGAAGTGATGTTTAGGCAAGATGTGAAAAAGGAGGTTTAGTTAGTAAGAAAAGAAGTTTGAGAAGTGATGTTAAGGTGTAGAGGAAACACCTTAGTATAGTGGTCATTATTGGTGAAATACCACTTAGAAATCTTAAGGAGGAAACATTCCAAGTGCTAGGAATTTTGTAAGAAATTGTGAATGATAAAATGATTTTGGTGTGTGATTTAAAGAGTTTAGTACATGGCTAAAGGTGTGTTTGAAGTGCCCAAATGAGGTTAGGGGGTACTAGGTTATATGGGGTGAAGTTTGGAGTTGAATGTGAAAAGGAAAACAAGGGTCTGGGGCAGACCGAACTTGCGACCGAACTTGCAAGTTCGGTCGAGCCCAGTTTACCCTGCGAGAATTGGCTTCTGGAATGGACCGACCTTGGGGACCGGACTTGCAAGGTCGGTCGGGCTTGTGTTTAGTGTACGGATTGAGTTACTGGAATCGACCGAACATGCGACCGAACTTGCAAGGTCGGTCGGAGTAGAAAATTTTGACGGTAATGTGTTCTGGAATGGACCGACCTTGTGCAAGGTCGGTCGGTAAGGTCGGTCGGACCAAAAATGTTGTTTATGGTTATAAAATGATATGTAATGATGGGGATTGATAGGTAATGATGTTGTAAAGTTGTTAAGGACATGTTAGGTGAGTTATAATGACAATTTGGTGAGGGAAAAGTTGTATCAAAATGTAAAAGTAAAACAAGTTAAAATGTAAAGTTATTTAACCAAGTTAACGGGGAAAAGTTATAAGCATTAGACTTTAAACAAACATGTTACCCCAATGTTAATAAAAATACATGTAATGTTGTCAGTTGTTCGAGAATTGCTCGAGGAACATAAATGGACATGATAAAGTGGACTCCGGTGACAGGTATGGTTTTCTTGCAACCTGTGTCCTACCGGATTACATCGGCTTGTATGCCAATGTGTTTTTCTGTATGTTTGCCACGTTGTAAGATAAAACATGTAATGAGTTTACAGTAATTCATATATGTGGCGTGTTCAACTCCGATACCATTTAACCTCGGCAGTGTTAACCTTAGTTAACTGAGTCTAGGATCACATGAGAGTTCGGTATTCGGATTAAACGACCCAAACCATGGGGCGTTCTAACCACGGCTATGCGTGAGTTGATTATGTGATGTGGTGTATGTGAATGTAGGGATCTCCCTTGTATGTTTAACCCAGTCGTAATACTGTATGTGTGTAGGTGTGATAGACTCCATAGTGGGGTTCTAACTAATATCTAAGTAAGTATGTACTAACAGTAGTGAGGAATCCGGTTTGGCCGGTCGCGCGTTGTTTGGGAGAGGGTATCCTTCTTAGCCTTACCCTTCTCTTTGTTATGGTTGTTTCCCTCACGGGTTATGATCTCCAATTAGCTTACTCCAAAGCTTAGCTATTCTGACTTATGATCGGTTTAGGGGGAACATGTGTTTGTGTGGTGTGTTCGGGCCTCCAAACCCGAACCATCTTAACTTAAGTTACTTGTCCGACTATTAGGACGGTAATGAGTGTTGTTGTTGTATAACGAGCTTACCATGAGGGTGACACCATTCTCTAGGCTCACCAGTGATTTAACTATGTTTGGGTCGGTTCCTAAGAGGACCGTTCCCGTTATGTTATGTGATGTTATTGTAAGCAATTCCTATTGCGATGTTATCATGTGCACGTCGATACGTGAAAGTGTTGTTAAGTGTTGTTATGTGAGGAATGATATATGTTGTAAAATATGGAGTGTGTGGATCATGGATATGAATCCCAGTTTGTGATAAGAGGCGTTTAAGGATAACCCGATTAATGGGTAGTTGTCGTCTATTAAGGAAGTAGCTCCATTAAAGGAGGAACACTCTAAGGATAATGAATACCATGAGTGACATATCAAGTAAGGATGTATTATCCGTTTGTGGAGCCCAATGAGGCGAAATGTTATGTGTTGTGTGTTTACAGTTGCATGCATGATTTAAATATAATCAACCGCATGTTAAGACGACAATTAGTTGTGCGTGGCCCGGTAGTATGTGGGCTGCGGGATTACCATACCAGCAAGGTGCTGAGCCCCTTGGGGGCCACCCTTTCTCTTCTTTTCCTATTTCAGGTACAGAGAGCTGGAAGCCGTTCGAGAGTAGGACGGGGTAGTCGTTGTACATGGGTAATCGATTATGTTGTATATATACAGTAGGTGTAGTAAGACCGAACTTGTTATCGGCATTAGTTATAAATAGTCGGTATAGTTGGAAGGTGTACGCTGTTGTTGTTGTTAATGGAAAGGGATAGTAATGTGTAGTCGCTCGGGAATTTAGCCCATCAGACCGGTACAATGTATGTGTATTAGCCTTGTTAGCCACGTGGGTGGTTAACGGCGTGTAACACCAACGAGTTGAGTTATTTGATGAGGTGTGTATTCCGCTGCAGATTGTTGTTATGTATTTGTTGTTGGATGGGGTGTTACAATAAGTGACTGCAGTAACACTATATACCAAATACCTGTATAGAATATAAGTGTTGGAAATAACCGAGGGAGCACTACATATTAGGTAGTAGCTCAACCTCAACCGACAATAAGTCGGATGAAACTAAGTGAATGATCACGAACTTACATAGCTACATATGTAGTAAGTTATCTGAACAGTGGATGGAAAGTTTGCAACTCACTGAATTAGCGCACGGTAAGAGATACCATGCGTCGGTTGAGAAACCATTATTACCAAGATGAAGGTGATAAATGGGAGATGTACAATACAGTAAGAATAACGGATGGGGCAAACTAAGCTATAAGTTGTCACAGTTGCATAGCAGAGGCCAGTGAATCCATGCTTCAGATACATTGTGATATGAATAATGGCTGGTTATTAACGACAGAAGCCTCACAGGCCAGAATCGAAACCGGTGATGAGTTAAATAAACTCCAATGAGAATTCTTGGCTTAGGGACTAAACGCCAATATGGTTAAGATCCTCTACCAGAACACATTGTATAACAGACCGCGTGGAAATTAAAACACTTCACGGCGGCAGAACATTTTAAATCAATGTTCAGTGATTGATTACGTGGGGTAATCCCTTTTAGGGGGTAGAGCCAAGAACACTTAGTGAATGTTTACATACAATTGTACGGGAACAATGTTGTGCGTAGCACAAATAATTTGTTATGATGTGATGTATAACATAAAACACTTTGTTCTGATGATGGTGCGTATGGTACATGAACATACGTATTCATCATGGTTTAATTATGGTAATTGCCACAGAAGATGCGAATACCATTGTAATAAATGTATATACCTTGTTAACTGTTATGTGTGAGAGTAAAGTGTAAGGGAGTAAGAAACTCCGGGAACTAAACCCCGACTATGTATGTTCATATAATACTAAATGTAAAATGTGTATTGTATTTTGATAAAGTATATAATACAGTATTGTGATTTATGAAGAGGTATGACACCAACAAGAACCTAGTGAGAATTAAATTCCCTAGGTAACTTGATTTAAGATGAATATGGAAGATGATCGATGGACAGAGTTCCACCCTTGAGATGTAATGATAATTACTAGATGGATTAAAGATAGAAAACGGTACATGCTTGAATTAGTTGCTGTTTGAAAATGAAGTGGGAGGTGAAACTTGATTATCATGAGATCAAGGGAAGCCGAACACAAATTGGGGTGGAAGATAGTTCAACACTGATGTGATCACATCAGGGTTGGATGATTCTTGAAACTTCCTATAAGTGGTCACAAATAATCCGTTAAGAATAGATGCGGTTAGCATAAATTGGACTTGGAGTTGTATGGCGTTTTCAAAAGGATTTTAGATTGGTGTTTTCAAATTTTCGATTGGTATTTTCAAGACTTCAATAATATTCCAAGTTCTTAAATGGTATTTCAAGGAAGAATTTCTTTACTTGACCTTGTAAAAAGGATTTTCAATTAGTACTTTCCAAACTAAGGATTTATCCCACTTAACCCCATAAAGAATATTTTTGTATTACTTGCTCACGAGCTGAGGACGTATAAGCCTTTGTCTTCGGACCGGTGACATTAGAAGTATATTTAAAAATGTATGTGATTGTTTTGATCTCCCAAAGGAAGGGACCAGAAGGTGTCCATCGCGACCGGGTTCTGCGGGATCACAGTGTATATGTACTCGACATGGGACTCGAGGACTGTAACGTTGTAGTCTTAGGACAGTCATGAAGAGATGGAAAAGGTATTCTGATTGTGATGCATGCTAAGACATGTTTGTGTGATATGTGTAATAAATATTATCTCGACCTATGAGTCTGAATGTTGTGTATGACCCAGACCTAAGAGTCTGAGGGTTGTCATGTGAGTACAAATGTTGTTATGTTACCCGGACCGGAGCCCGAGGTTTATGTAAGCATGTCATGTATGGATGTGGATATGTTACCCGGACCATTAGTCCGAAGTAGTTATATAAAGTGTGTTTTGTATGGAAGTCGTATCTTGCAAGTAATCCCAGTGTTCATAGTAAAAGGATATGAGGGAGATTGTGAACTTCGAGGACGAAGTTCTTTTAAGGGGGGTAGATTGAAATACCCCAACCTTAACCTGTTATAATTATGTAATTATGATTTTCTAAGGCTAAAAAGTCCTTAAGATCATTGGTTGAAGAAAAAAAAAACCAAAAAGAGGAGAAATGCTGTGAAAGCACAAAACGCGAAAACACGTATTAATTATTTTAGGAGGGTATATAACCTTAACTGGGGTTACTATATATTTTGCTACCCTAATACACACTAAGAACATGGGGAAAATGCGTGGAAGAAAAGGATCCAATAATGCATTAAAACGCTAACGGAGTCTTAAAGCGCGTTTTTTTAGAAAACCCGAAAACGTGACTTTAAGTGGTCAAACGAACCCGTAAAAATTATAGTTCATTAAATAATTATAAACAAATACTAATGGGAGTATAATAACCATTAAAATTTAAGAAACGAGAAAATTCCGGAAAACAGGCCCGGTTAGTGAATAGTGCTAAACCGGGTAATAAACGAGCGTTTCTGTAAAAAATGAAAACGCTCCAGCATGTGTTACTGTAAGGGGGCCGTTTTAATATGTTAATTAGCTCTCTCTCACAATCTTGACTAGTTAGCTAATTAAATAAGTAAAAAAGCAATAAAACAAAAAGTAACTTATACCCCCACCCACTCTCTCCTCTCCTTTTTCTCTTTTTTCCCCTCTCTTTCCTCTTCCTTCTTCCTCCAGCGATTTTTTCTCCTCCTCCCTCTGTTTCTGTCGCTTTGCAACTCCCCAACCATCCATGGTTTCTTCATCTTCTCTCCCTTGTACAAGCTCCATTAAAGCTCGAATCACTAAAATAAATACATATCTTCATCCTCTCATCATCCTCTATCTTCCTCTCTTTTCGGAATTTCAAAAGGATGAACTTCATCTCCATGGGTTTTTCCCATTTGAAGAGAAATGACATCAAATTGAAGCTTGGAGTCTCCTCTCTATCTCCTAAGGTAAAAATCTCCAAGGAAAACCTCATTTTTCTCCACTCATGGTGTTGGCCGATTTTACCCTCTTTGATACCTTGTTTTTATCCTTGTTTTTGAGCTTCATTTCAACTCTCCAATGGTGGTGGAATCCCCTTCTTGATTCAAGGGTGAAAACCCCTCTTAAAAAGCTCCAAAGGTAAACCCTAACTCATGACAATTTAAGTCTTTCATTGAATTAATGTATTCCGAAGGCTTAGAATTAAATACCCTTCTTGTGTAATTTGGGTGTTTGGATTTGACAACTCCATCCCCCATTTGGCCGATTTGGGCAAGAGAGAGAGAAGGTGAAGGTTGGAAAAGAAAAAAAGAATTGTGAGATTAAGGTAATAAACTCACCTTAATGCTTATTGTGATTATTGTAGAACTTGGGATGGGAAAGTTTTGGAAGAAAATCCAAGATAAATAACTCAACTTAAGCTTATGTGGTGTTTTAAGGAAATTTTGTTGTTTTGGTGCAATTATAAATGTTGAGTGTAGTGCAGGTGTTGCTATTATTATGAGGAAATTCGGTGTTTAAATTTAATGTTGTTCAAGGGCCTAAGAGCCAAGCTTTTAAAGTTATGTACATTGAGGTGATCGTTGTTAAAATGATGGAATTGATGTGTGGGATAGTGCCTTGAATGAGTTGATGGTTGGAGTGCTTTGGTGAGCTAAGTAATGTGTGGGAACATGTTAAAATTAAGGGGAGGTTATGGCGAAATTTTGGTAGGAAATGATGTTTTGATGATGGCTTGGTGAATGGGAGGACTTACGTGTTTGTAGTGTTGAGTAGAGTGGTTTAATAGCCTTATAATGGTACATGGTGAATGGAGATAAGAGAGTGCAAAATCTGTAGCATAATGATGCTTGGCAACTTGGAATTTCAAGAAAAAGAGTTGGTGTTTGTAACTTGTGAAACATGGAGTGAATGTGGGTTTTAGAAGTGTGTTTATGTAGGAATGATTGGTATTGCTCATTGATGGATTTGGTAAGTTTGATGGGAGGTAGAAACAAGCAAGAAGTAAGAAATGCAAAAGAGTGTAGAAATGCAAAGTGTGAGAATTTGGATTTGTTGAATTTGAGCAAGAATTGGGTGGTGGATTAAACCAAAGATTTGGAGAGGTTTAATGCATGTTTTAAGGTGTTTAAACATGTAGGAAACATGTGGAAAGATTGTGGAATAAGTGGAAAAAAATTGGGGTGAATTTGGAGTTCAAAATGTGTAGAAAAACTGTTTTTAAAATGGGGTCTGTTCTGGGCCGCCCCTAGGGACCGCCCCTGTGGGGAGGTCCAGTGCAGAGAAGAGAAGAAAAAAAAACCGTGTAGCTTCTGTTGTGGACCGCCCCAGAGGGGCGGTCCAGACCAGAGAAGAAGAAAAAAATTGTTTTAAGCCTCCTAATGATGGGGGATTGAATGGTAATGGTTTTAGATGATGTTTAGGCTTTGTTTGGTGACATGTAAAGGCCTTAAAAAGTGTAAACAAGTGTTACCTTGATGTGAGAAAAATTGTGAGTTTAAGTACACAAAGTTAAACCGAAATAACGGGATAACGGGGTAAGTACGGGAGTAATAGAAGTTTACATACAGTAAGATCTTGTTGTTAATAAAACGTTTTAATAATAATACCAGTTGTTTCAGAAACTACCTGGGGAGCGTGAGTTGATGCGTTGGAGTAAATCCTCGGGAACAAGGTAGATAACCCATGGTGTAAGGTATGGTTTTCTTGCAACCTGTGTCCTACCGGGTTACACCGGCTTGTATGCCAACTTGTTTTTCTGTGTGTTTGCCACCTTGCAAGATAAAGCATGAAATGAGTTTACAGTAATTCATTAGTGGGGCGCAAATAATTCCGACACCGTTTAACCTTAATTATGTGTTAAACCGTAGCTAACCGACTCTAGGATCACATAAGAGATCGGTATTCGGATTAAACGTCCCAACCCACGAGAACGTTCTAACTACGGCTATCCGTGCTTTAGTTGTATATTGTGGTTATGTGTGTTGTGTGTTGCCTTGTTAATGTATCGTTGTTTAACGAATGTTGTTGTCCATGTTTGTCGAATGGGAGGTTACCTCCCATGTGTGTGACTAACCAAGTTTATAATACCTTATGGTGTCATGTTGTGATAAGTTCCATAAAGGAACTACTAACTAATATGTATATATTATGGGGGGTGAGGAATCCGGTCGTTCCGGTCGCGCGCGTTGTTTGGGAGTTGATGTATATATTTGAATTAACTCCCACTCTGTTATGTTATGGTTGTTTTTCCTTCTTGGATTACAATCACCCACTAGCTTAACCAAAGCTTACCTACCTCATTATTATTCGGGGCTAGGGGGACTAATGTTATGTTAAGGTTGCTTTCCTTCCTTGGATTGCAACCGCCCACAAGCTTAACCAAGGCTTACCTATCTCATCACTATTGGAGCTAGGGGAAATTGTGTATTGGTGTGATCGGGTCTATATTAATACCGACACATCTATGTAATGTTTAGTGTATTGGTGTGCTTGGGTTATAGATTAACACCGACACATCTATGTAATGTTATGTGTGTTGGTGTGCGACCCATATTTAATCCGACACACCTTAAGTAAAGTGTACATAATCTAACAAGTGATGATGTGTTGACTTTGCTGGTTGTAACCCATTAGTCGGTTGTGTATGCTTATAAGCGTGTTATGTGTTTATGTTTTCTTGCATGCTTTAATAAAATAAACTACATGCTCACTCGACAATTAGTTGTGCGTGGCCCGGTAGCATGCGGGGCTGCAGCATTACCATACCAGCAAAGGTGCTGACCCCCTTTGGGGGCCCCCATACTTTTCAGGTATAATGAAGCTGGTAGCCGTTCGAGAGTAGGACGGGGTAACTGTTTATGTATGGGTGGTTATTTAGTTTAGCGTGATATCGATGATGGAATGTATTAGACTCGGTACAGTTTGGATTGTAGATGTATTTGTATTCAGTTTATAATGGACTTGTAAATGTAAAGTGTAATGCTCGGTAATCTTGTCCATCAGACCGGTACGTTGTGTAAGTAATAGCCTTGTTAGCCACGTGGGTGGCTAACGGCGTGTAACACCCATTGAAATAGTCAGTGTTTATGATGTGATTTCCGCTGCGATCAATGGTTAAGTGTGGTGTTATTAGTAGGGGTGTTACATAATGATTAAATATTTAATTGTATTCTTTAGAGTTAAATAGGAGGAATCCCCCTAAAATAATTTCCATAATTCCATATAATATTAATACTCGTAATTCCATACAATAATTTAATATTCATAATTCCTTATACTAATTTAATATTCATAATTCCATATAATAATTTAATACTTAATAGTATTATTAAAGGTTTAATAAAAGGAATCCCCTAAATTAATTTAGGGGTATTTCAGTATATCCCCCTTAAAAGAAACTTCGCCTCGAAGTTTAAAAATCAACTAGTAGGCACTCATACCGCTTCGGGTGTGCTGAGACTGTAACACCCCAACCGTTAATCTCGTTATTACCTCTTAGACCGTCTCTAATTACTCTTACTCGCACAGCGGAACTCTAATTTACAACGAGGGGTGAAACAACGCCGTTAGCCACCCATGTGGCTAACCAGGCCTTTCTTACATACCGTAACGGTCTGATGAACTGGAACAACCTAGTACTTCATACAAATACAATACTCATTTCACTTCTTTACTATACCGAGTCTACAATATACGGATGCCGATAACATACTCGGACTTACACCTCATTCAAATGCATAAGTAATTACAATCTAACTACCCACGCTTCATAGCAGTCCCCGTCCTACTCTCTCGAATGGTGGTCAGCTTCAAGTACCTGCACACTAAAAACGTTCCCCCTAGGGGGTCAGCTTACGCTGAATATGAATTTCGCATATACCGCGTGCTAACCGCGGTACGCCGACTACTTTGGGTCGGATATACATGGAGTTCATTTTAATCAAACAACATGCATCTTGGCAATACAATATATATGTATATTACACAAGGAATCTACATCCAATCATGGAACACAATTCCTAACTAACATAACAAGGTTGTTAGTTGTATTATTTTACTCTTAGGCCTTGAGGGTTATACCTCACTTGCCCTGGTTACTCATTCAATAACTTGCCCGCTCTCTCGGGTTACTTAATCTTATACACACCCATTCTCTTGGGCTACTCATTCTATACTCACCCATTCTCTAGGGTTATTATACTCATTATCTCACCCACGCTCTCGGGTTATTATACTCATTATCTCTCCCACGCTCTCGGGTTATACTACTCAAGCTCTTGTAGATTCTCGAGACACTACAGGTCTCCTACGTCACGCTTGTTACTCTTAATACATACTCGAGCCAAAACTCATAGCTCTCGAGCATAGTCTTACTTCCCCGGTTTCGACCCTACTCTGGGTCTAGCATGGTGGGAAGGTTCAACTAGCTCCCGGAACTCTCTCTTAGTTCCTATCTCTTTTTACACAGGTCCGAATACTCTCGGACTACTCTCGTTCCCATACACTCCTCTCTCGGAGTTATTATAATATTACGTGTTTTAGTCTAGAAACATCACTCTCGATGTTTCTAATGACATGGGAACATTACTTTAGTTTGGTTAATCTTAGGTTTTAAGAGTTACCTTTACAATACATATACTCATACTTTCGGTTATATTCTTATACCGGGTAAAACCCTCTTATAGGAGGTCGACCATGTCTCAAGGGAGTTACCAATCCCCAAGGTCTCTTTTACCTTCTTTATAAGTTCACATTATTGGACTAACTTCAATCCTCTCGATGGAGGTTCATTTATCTCTCCACTCATATTTATTTCATGGATTGTTTCAATAAGGTTTTCTAACCGTTATCGGGTATTTACTCAACCCGTACATCTCCTCACGTTCTAGGGAGTTCATATGTTTGCGTTATCGTTATACTTTAATCGATAGCTTGTGTGTGTTTGCATATTACCATTGTTCATGAGACTACTCGATCTACGGGTTTTTAGTCAAACACTACTCTCTATGAGTCGGTCTATGCACTATGTTAGACCACACCGGCATACAAGTATGTTAGTTCATACAACATACAACAAGGCATACATAATCAAACAAGGGATTATTTTCATGCTTTAATCTTGATTAAGCCGGCACACAACACACAAATCAGAGTAACTCGGTTAGCATACGGGGCATGAGAAAATCATACCTTTCACCGGGGTTTTCACTTTTACCGTGTCATCTCACCGTCCTCGGGTCACGCACGACTCTCTGATAATGTTTCAAACATTATTATTAATACTAAGCTCATACGGAACATAATTAAATGTTACTCCCGTAGTTACCCCGTTATCCCGTTATCTCGGTTTTACTTTGTTAATTTGAGTTCTTACTTCACACTCCCTTCCAGCACTCTCTTACACTTACTAGGGCCATTACATGTCACCAAAGAAGGCCTTAACATCTTATAACATCATTAACATTCAAACCCCCATCATTTATAACCTTTAAAATGCTCTCTGTAGGTTTCTGGAGGTGGTCCGGGACTTGGTCCTTACCCTAAGTCCCGGACCATTACAAGGTATAACTCTCGGCCATTTATTTCACTTGGTCCGGGACTTCATGCAGGGGTTAAGTCCCGGACCACAATGTGGGAAAATTCTCGGGCAGAATTAAGGGGGTGGTCCGGGACATGGGGAAGAACTTAAGTCCCGGACCCAACAATCAGAAAACTCTCGGGGGTATTTTAGGGGGTGGTCCGGGACTTGGTCCTGGACCTAAGTCCCGGACCCTGCTACAGATTTTACAGATTTGGAATTTCCAAATCTGTTACAACTCCATTCTTCCACCATTTGATTACCCAATCTTTCCCACTTATAAACCACATGTTTTAGCATCTAATTTCCCATCTAAACCACCTTAAATTGATCACCAAGTCCACTCACTAACTCATGCTTAATTCACCCAAAATCCACTTACATTTCCATAACTTGTTTTTCTTGTTTTCTATAACTCTTGTAACAGATTTTGGTTTCTTCATTTTACCATTCAAACTTCACTCACTAATGCCATTCCTAGCACCCAAATGACATTATTTTCCTCTCAGTTCTACTCCAAGCACCTTACTCTTCCTCTTCCCAAATTCCAAGTGATTTACCACTCACTTTAATATTCGAAACATGCCTAGTTTTTCCTAGGTTTCACACTCCTAATCACCCTTGGTTTCCAAGTAAAATTTGACAGCACTTGCTTGCTTTACTAAGCATTTTCACCACACTAAACATGCTCACAAACACTTCTTCTCCTCTGTTTGGTTTACACATCAAAACCACCTCAAATACCCCTTATTCACACATATAAACTAGCTTAGTTCCCAAACTTATTTCTCACACTTAAACAACGTTAAACATTCTCATTCAACTACCATCATTGTAGCATCATAATTACACCCATTCAAGAGCATTAATTCAACTTTAAAATCTGTTTCACAAGCCAAATAAAACTAACTCAAGGTGAGCTTTTACCTTGTTTGTTTTCTGTTTTTCTTTCTCTTCTTCCTCTTTCTTTTGCTCCATATTTCTCTTCTTGTTTTCACAACACACAAGGGGGTCTAGATTTCCATCTACAACCATATCCCCATACACACATATTAAGCTTTTTAACTCAATTTCTCCCTCACAAAAACTAGTATTACAAGAGCTAGTTTTTAGGGTTTAGCTTAGAGATTACCTTCAAGTGTCCAAATGAAGAGCTTAGGCAATCAAAATGATGAAGTTCCAGCACTCCCCTTAAGCAAGAAGAACCGGCTGGACATGAGAAAAATTCAACGTGGAGGAATTTTTTCCAAAATTGGAAGAGCTTGCTAGAAATGAAGAGCTTATGACTTTCTTTTTACCTTGGAGTATCAAGAAGATGATGGAGGCTCAAAATCAGCTCCTAAAGCTTCAAAAGGTAAAACACCCATGGAAGTGAAGGTGGAGGAATCAAGATTTTGAGGGGTGGAAAACGTAGCCCTCGCCGATACGAATCTAACGGTGTAATTTTTGTGCGATTCGGTGAAGAAATGAGCAAGCTTGAGGAGGAAGAAGATGGGCTGTATGCTCACTTGTGAAATTGCCATTACAGAGGATGAAGAAGAAGGTGCTCAGTTTGGAGGGGGGGAAAAATCGTGAATGAAAAGAAAAGAGGGGGAGAGAGAGTACTAACATCACTTTTAACTATTCCCTCTTTACTTTTTCTTTTCTTTTCTTTCTTTCTTTATTTCCTAACTAATAAACAAGAGAGGGGGAGGCTGCTACTATAATAAAACCGGCCCCCTCTAGCTAATTAAGCTGGAGCGTTTTTCGGTTTCTGATAGAAAACGCTCATTATTTTACCCGGTTTGGCACTATTCATTAACCGGGCCCGTTTTTCAGATTTTTCTCGTTTCTTTATTTTAAATGGTTATTAAGCTTCCATTAATACTTATTTATAGTTATTTAATAAACTATAATTTTTACGGGTCCATTTGACCACTTAAAGTCACGTTTTCGGGTTTTCTCGAAAGACGTGCTTAAAAACTCCGTTAGCGTTTTAATCCATTATTTGGATCCGTTTTCTTCGGGAATCACTCCCGTATACTAATTAGGCCTAACTAAGCCTTAGGAATCCATCTCGGACCCTAACGAGATCATATATCGCTTATTTTCATTTAATACGCATTTTAGCGTTTTTCGCTTTTAACGCATTTTCTCTTTTATTTTGGTTTTATTCTTTTTACCAATACTCTCTAGGCACATTTAGGCCCTTAATAATGATATTAGAGTAATTAAATCACCATTACTAGGTCCGGGGTATTAAAGAGACAGTGATAATTCCAATGAAATTCCATACCAATTCAATCCTTTATTTCCATCCATTTCCATAACAACATTCCACTCGAGATTACTCAAAATCTAAACGAACCAAGATATACCAAGACATAGCATGATGAAAATCAACAGTCACATACTGTGTCATAATGTAAAAACCAAGCACATACAAACACCTCTCATTCTGCAAATAAGGCAACATGGCATAATCTGGATGAGGTGACGAAGGAAGAGTATGCCAGTATATCCCCCTTAAAAGAGCTAAGGTACGCCCTCGTACCGCTACTAACGACACATTCAAAGAATTCAACACCTTATTAACCAGCTTTGTTGTAAATTTTATTGCACCGTTGATTTAATCTGCGATCGATATATATATATATCTGTATCTCTTGATTGTTTTGCATTTGTATTTTCTTAACTATTAAAAAATTTCATTTTATGATCCTTACCCTTTCATTTTATGACCGGTACGAATTATACGTCAATATATGATCATTTATCATATCAATTATATTAACAAGCTATAAATCAGGTGTAACATATTTGAGTAGTTTAAAATAATATTTTAGATCATTTACTAAACCTCAATAATCTTCCAAAATCATCGTCAAGGGTTTATTAGTCAACCCTATGCTAAAACTCTATAAAATAAATATTTTCTGTGACTTTTCAAGTTTCAATTGTTTTTATAATTAACTATAGTATTCTAGACGAACTATTAGGTATTTACTTCATAAAATTTACTTATTATATATTTACATAATTTCACACAAGGCAGAGTTTTAGGAAGTTCTTATTAATTATAATGTAGCTCCAAAATCTGATTCCTTTTATCTTAAAACTTATATATTATTGTTTTTTAAGGTAGGGACTCTATATAAAATTTTAAGTCAAATGAACTAGTCTAATGAAAACTCACTCACTCTTGGTAATTATTTTTCTTAAGGTTTGTTCTATGTAAGTATTCTTCTGATTATTAAATCTTAGTACTCCCTTAGACAATGGTGGCTTTTGTAAATATAACTCTTTAAACTTCTAAATAAACATGAGGATTTCCAAATCTTTAAGTAACTCTCAATTTTTCACTAGACGCTCAATACTCCAAGTATTTAAGGCTCAATAATATTTAGTTTATTATTACTCATGTGTTTTCACTCCATAGGTAAGTATTTTTCACCGAGGATTTAACTCGGTAAACTCTTTACATGTATGATTTAGTACTGGATCTTAATATATACGTTTTGAATTGTTCATTGTGGCTAGTAATGAAATATGCCTAGCTCAAGATTTCATGATGGTAACGTCTTACCACCACTCCCCCACAAGTTCAACACAATCCATCACCTGCGTAGAAGATTATATACGGTTAGATGACAAGGCTTGTCTAGCCCCTAAACTTCCAGAAGTGGGTGTGCACCCCCACTACTTTCGGCCTAGGAGTTCGTCGCACCAGGAACTTCCCGTAGGGTGTTAGGTTTAGGTGTTTTCTTTCTAAAGTTAGCATAGAGTTTTAGTGTGGTTTATGGGTTCGGGTGTATGCTACTAGTGTTTGTTAACTTAATACTTTTCTAGACTTAAGATTTATCCAAATATTACCTTTAGGCAACATTTGTACCAAGTAATTCTTGAGATTTATTTTTAAACCTTAAAGGAGTTGAAGTACTTTCACATAATATCAATACTAATTTAGTTATGTAAAGTTCTATTTGTATACTGTTTTCAACCAAAAGTATTCTTTTAAAATTTCTAGGAGCATGTGTACTTGCTCTTAAGGAATTGTATTCTTAGCCATGTATTCTCCATAAGTATGCTTTTGAAAATAGCTTAATATATGATTTATCCCAACCAAAATCTTAACATACTCGATAGATGATATTCCAACCTATATCTCTACTGTAGTTTAATGTTCAAACAGAACAACAACACACCATTCTCTACAGACATTCATAAGAAGAAAAGTGTATAAAGAAATCATTCACTAATCTAAGAAGAGTTAGGAGTCGTGCCTTACTGGAATCCTCACTTCCCAATTCTACCCTAATTCCCCAGTTTTAAGTGCACCTATATTCTAAGTATTCCACTCGGCTTGTTTTCTCGGGTTCAGAGCGTAACTACACTCTGATACCACTTTCTGTAACACCCCTATAATAATAAAACAACAGCGGAAAATAAACTAAAGGTGCTACAGACCATCGGGCTCCAAACACCCGGTACCAACCTCACCAACTACAACCATTACAATTAACTAAGTTACGGTCTGAACTTCGAGAAAACTTAACATAACATAACAGTAATAAAATACATTCACTCTCCATAAACCTAATCCCATCCCAATCACTCATGCTCTTCGTGGCCACCTGTAAATCAATTTGTACCGGCAAGATGAAACCAAGCAGCCCACCCCGGGAGGGGTGAGTCAGTTCCCTGGAATGGAACTGGTACAATTCTCCAAAAACAAACTTATAAAACAACTCTTAAATAAATATTAGCTTGAAAGCAATCACTTAAACCACACAGAGGAGCAAGACATTTCACAAATCACCAAATCAAGATATCAAGATAAGAATAAAGGTTAATAACATAAAAGTAAGGTTAGTGAAACAAAACCACATCATGTGTTAGTGAACATCCATTGCCTTAGTTAAACCCAATTCCCGTTAGGAGTAGGAAGACTCAGATAGTCACAAAGGACTAGGAATAATAAGATAGATCCAAGAACCAATAACTCAAGAGTGGAATAATACCAATTGGGAGAGATGGCCCCCACCGCCAGATATAAATGTCCGTATGGACGAGGGATATACAGCCCCCTGCTGTCATATTAAAAATGTCCTGGTGGACGAGGGATATACAGCCCCCTGCTGTTATATATCAATGCCCCTATAGGCGAGGGATATATAGCCCCTTACTGTTAAATATCAATGCCCCTATGGGCGAGGGATATACAGACCCCTACTGTTAAATATCAATGCCCCTATGGGCGAGGGATATACAGCCCCCTGATGTTACCATTGAAGACGCGCGCACGTCGAAACCTCAAGAACCAGCTCATGGATGAAACGATATCCAGAGTCAAAAAATTTTTTTTACCAGAATTGACCTTTTCCAAATTCCCACCAGACCACTAACTACCCAGAGCAATACCAAAATACTCAGTCCTACAGAGTACAGAAGCGTAAACCCTAAGCAGCCAATGTCTAGTGGAACAACCAAATATAAGGAACCAATACCCAAGTGAGTTTCACATTCAAGGGTCAGTTAGTCACACAAGATGAGTTAGTCATACACACATTTTCCTTTTGAAATCCATACAAACCCAGTTAGCATTTTCCAAAACATTCCATAAAGCCCAATAGCAAAAGTATCTGAGTACGAGAAATCGTACCTGGTCAACGTTGTAGCAGTTCTAGTAAACTCGTGCAAACATTCAACAATTCTCTGAGGAACATTGAAGATAACTTACTATCAATAACCCGTACCCTAGGTAAAACTTAAATAAATTCCTCTCTCTTATTTCCAAATCTCAATTATCTTATAAGCCCTCGCTTAAATGTTATGTATAACCTTTGACTTATTTTAGAAGGTTGTATAGCCCAAGGTTGTAGGATCAAGGAATGCATTTTATTAACACCTGCTAACTGTCCACTCCTATCCACTTTATTCATATTTAACCACAATCCTCACATTCAAGACTTTTGAGACCTTTATAACATAAATGTGTTTATATTATATAATGAAATACCCCAAACCTTGGTATGTTGTGTAAATGTTAAACTATGGTATTTAAAGGCTAGAAAGTGCCTTAGAAACATAAATGAACCATTTAAACCATGGTAAAACACAATAAAACACTAAGACACGGTTTGAGCAAAAACATGCTCTAAGCTTGGAGTGAACTTGGCTAGGACCCAAAGAGCCTACCAAGACTTGATAATATTTAATTATGACTTTATAAGGCTAATTAAGTCCTTAGGAAACTTTGGTAGACAATGAAACCAAACAAAACACAAGAAAATACCTTAAAGTCAATAAGAGCAAAATGTGCTCTAAGCTTGGGATAAATTTGTATAAGACCTAATGGTCATACCAATACCTTATAAATATGTTAATGAACATATTAAATCAATTACTAAAGAAAACCAAGTTTGAAAACAAGTTAAAACACAAATGTGCTTTAAGGAGTCTTAAAGCACATTTTTGAAAAATTGTCTTGTAAATGAGTTTTGAATGGCTAAATGTCCATCATTACTCTTTAATTAACATGTGTACTATATAGTATCACATTTGGAAGTCTATATCAATAGGAAATCAAAATTTTCACTTCTATGTGCCTTGTTTTTGTGAATAGTGATTTTTATAAGCTAGTTTGTAACATATGTTATTATAAGTGAGACAATTGATTAATAAAGTCTAAAATACCCCTAGGTACTATTGGGTGCCGGTTTGTAAGGTGTGGTGACTCACCACCCTTGTTAATTTACTAAGAAAAGAAAGAATGACTAATTAATGTACTATTTGCTTTATAAGAATAAATATCTTCAAAAAGCAAAGGTTATCTTCATTCTCTCATTTCTTTCTCATTTCACACGGTTCCACTCTTCTTCTACCTCCCTTCTTGCTGCTCTCTCACGGTAATACACACCACCACCATTTGAACTCTACCTTTGACCTCTTGTAAAATCTAGCTCACATGTCCAAATCAAAAACAAACACCACCAATCTCTTCCTCTCATCAAGCTCTTCAATTCTATCCTTTCAAAATCCCAAGAGCTCTGTTTTGGTGCCAAGAGGAATCACCATGGATGGAGCTTGAGCTTGTGTTTCTACATATTATTACTCTCCTTTGCTTCTAGGTAAGGAATCTCAAAGAAAAATCAAGTTTCCTTCATGTTTTTGCCTTGACCGAAATTGCACATTAATGGTGCTCTTGGTGTGACTTTGTTCTAGCTTCATTCCAACCTTTCATGGACTAGGTGGAGTCCTCTCTTCATAGATATTCAAACTCTCTTCAAAGATCAAGGTAAAACAACTACATTAATGTTTTTGAAACAATGTAAACCTAGGGTTTACAATGAGATGAAGCTTAAAGCTTGTATACTCATTTCAATGTTTGTATATTGTGTAGTAGTTGACAAGGAATCAAATACCTTACCGGTTTTATAAGGAAACAAGAAAGAAGTTTGGGTGGAAAGAGGTAATATGCTATCTCAATGTGGTTTAATGCCTTAGGAGAAATGAGCTTATAATGCTTGTTAAAACTACCTAGGAGCTAATGGTAAAGGACTTAGTGAAAAGTTCTCAAGGAGACTAGTAAAAGGACATATGTAATGTTGAGTGTATTTGCAGGTCAAGGGCATTATTATGTGGGAAATTCAGTGTTTAAGATTTATGCAATTTAAGGGCCTAAGAGCCATGCATTTAAGGGCCTAAGTGCCAAGCAATTTAAATTATGCACTATATTGTGATGTAGTGTAAATTTGGTGAAGTCTTGTGGGTGATGGTGTTTTTGATGGATTTAGGTGTTCTTGAATGTTTAGTGGTGAAAACTATGAGTTTGGAAAGATGATGTGCTAAGAGAACCCATGGCGAAATTTGTAAAATGTATAAGGAGTTTTAAGTGCTTAAATGAACTTGGGTGAACTATGAATTGTTAGGAATGGATACATGCTTCACTAAGGAAGAAAACATGCATTAAGGTGTTCTAAGGTGCTATAAGGATTTAGGCATAGTCTTGGAGATTTAGGGACCTAATGGATGACTTCTTGATACACCAAGGTGATGGTGGAGGTGTCGTAAAGTCTTGTGCAAAGTTTGGTGAACAATGAAAGTGTAACGCCTTGTGAAGGTTTAATTATGAACTTGTGGGAAAAACTTGAGGAGTGTGTGTAAATGGGATGAGTGTAGTGCAAATGATGTTTAAAAGGGTGGTTATAAGGTAGTGAGGGAGTACATTGGTTAGGTGAAGTTTTAGGCAAGAATACAAGTTACAAGTGTGAGAAAAAAATGTTCTAAGTGTTAAGGACTTAGTAAAAGTTGAGTAAAAGTTTAAGGAATTTTTGGGATGTTTGAGAGGGTTTAAGTGTGCCCAAAAGATGTTAAAACATGTGGGAGAACGTGTGTAAAGCATAGGAAAAAATTGGGATGAATTTGGAGTTCATAAAGAGGAGAAAAGCACATTAGAAAATTGGTTCTGCAGTGGACCGCCCCTACGGACCGCCCCTATGGGGAGGTCCAGTGCAGAGAAGTGAAAAAAAAAGGAACGTGAAGCATCTGTTGTGGACCGCCCTGGGACCGCCCCAGAGGGGCGGTCCAGACCAGAAATGAAAAAAAAATTTGTTTAAGGCTCCTAATGATGGGGATTGAATGGTAATGGTTTTAGATGATGTTTAGGCCTTGTTTGGTGACATGTAAAGGCCTTAAGAGGTGTAAACAAGTATGAGGTGTAATGAGAAGTGATTAACTTATATGATTAAGTTTAAACTACAATGACTTAGTGGTCCAACATTAGGGAGTGATGATGGTTAGAAGATAAGCATTAGACTTTAAACAAGCATGTTACTCCAATGTTAATGAAAGTAATTGTAATGTTATCAGTTGTTCGAAATTGCTCGAGGAACATAAGTGGACATGATAAAGTGGACTCCGGTGACAGGTATGGTTTTCTTGCAACCTGTGTCCTACCGGATTACACCGGCTTGTATGCCAATGTGTTTTGCTGAGTGTTTGCCACCTTGTAAGATTAAAACATGTAATGAGTTTATAGTAATTCATTTATGTGGCGCAACTGGTCTCCGATACCGTTTAACCTCAAATAAGTGTTTAACCTTAGCAAACTAGAACTAGGAACACGTGAGAGATCGGTATTCGGAGTTAACGACCCAAACCTTGGGAACGTGCTAACCACGGCTATGTGTGAGTTAGATGGATATTGTTGTTGTATGCAAGTGGTGAACCTCCCTTGTGCTTAACTCGGTTATGACCGTATGGTGTGTGGATGTGGTAGGCTCCATAATGGATCTCGAACTACTTATTTATAAGTGTATATGTACTAATGGGGGGTGAGGAGTCCGGTTGTTCCGGCCACGCGTGTGATGGACGGGAGTCGATGTCATATCCGGTTCGGCTCTCTTGGTGTATGTATAGGTTGTATTCCAATTTGGTTTCTACCTTCCCTTAGCTTATCCAAAGCTAGTTACTGACTCACGTCGGGCCACAGGGGCATACGAATGTTATTTCGGTGTGCTTGGGATTACTATATCCGACACACCTTGGGTTTAAGTTAACCGTTCGATATAACTGGACGGTAACGAGGTTGGTAACGAGCTTAGCATGAGATTGGCAATAATCTCTAGGCTCACTATGTATACTAACTATGGTGGAAGGTTCCTTGTGTGAACCGATCTTATGGTGTTTGTGTTGATATTGTGCTAGGCAATTTCCCTTGCTATGCTGTGATATGTATACGTTAGGTGTTTAAAATGAATGCGATGTTATCATGTGTACGCCGAAACAAGAAAGGTTTTGTTATGTTTTGTTATGTGAGGAATGAGATATGTTGTAGGATATGGAGTGTGGGATCATGGAAATGAATCCCAGTTGTGACAAGAGGCGTTTAAGGATAACCCGATTAATGGGTACGTGTCGTTCATTAAGGAAGTAGCTCCGTTTTAGAGGAGAGCCACTCTAGGGTTAAAGGAATCATTGGATGATTTGTTAAGTGTGGATGTGTTGGATATTGAGCCCTATGTTGGGTGTATGCAAAGAGTTGTGTGTTTATGGTTTGTATGCATGATTTAAATATAATCAACTGCATGCTAAGACGACAATTAGTTGTGCGTGGCCCGGTAGCATGTGGGCTGCGGGATTACCATACCAGCAAAGGTGCTGAGCCCCTTGGGGGCCACCCTTTCTCTCCTTTTCTATTTCAGGTACAAGGAGCTGGAAGCCGTTCGAGAGTAGGACGGGGTAGATGTTTATACATGGGTAGCCATTTAAATGGCGTGAGCATGTAGGCGTAGTAAGACCGAAATTGTTATCGGCATTAGTTTGTAAATACTGGTACAGTGGAATGTATAAAGTATAGGTTGTTGTTAAGGGAAGCAATTGTACGTGTAGTGGCTCGGGAGTCTAGTCCATCAGACCGATACAAAGTACATGTATTAGCCTTGTTAGCCACGTGGGTGGTTAACGGCGTGTAACACCATTGAAATAAGTAATGTGATGAGTTGAGTTTCCGCTGCAATGTGTTGTTAATGTATGGTTGTAGTTGGGGTGTTACAAAAAGTGGTATCAGAGCGAAGTATCGCTCTGATGACTGAATTACCGAGCTTAGGAAGTACCGAGTTAGGATTTTAGTACTTTGGGTTAAGGGTTGAGTGATAGCGTGAGAGATACGCTAGTAAGGAACTACCAGTGAATACTGGAAACCTACTATATCCTTCCCGCCCTCCACAATCCCTGTTATATAACTTGGGAAACAACGCCAGAGAGATGGAAGTCCACTCTTACTCGGGAATACCCGATCTGGCTGTTATTAAACACATCTAAAGGTACGGAGAACCTGTCATACGGTAGATCCCGAAAACTGGGAATCCCGGAGACGGTTCCCATCTAAACAGTGTTAACCGCATTTCATAGCGAAGAGCGAAGAATCAGTGTACAGAAGAATAGAATTTCCGGCAACCTGGGTCGACATGCAGAGCAGTCGAGAATAACCAGCTTGCAACGCACGACCGTGCACAAGCAAGAAGTGGATTAATGAAACCCGAGACGATGTCTACGGACCACAGTTGTAAGTAATACCAACGGTATACCAACCGACTAAGGAACTACAACGTAGTGCCCAAACAAGAGACAAGTCTCAGTAACCACGACGATGCGTGGAACGGGCTACAAAGAGAAAATAATGCTAAGTAAAAAGGGGACTCCAAGAATGGGAGACACCCCAGTTGATAACTATTATGTGAATACAGTGAGAAGTTACCCAAAGGTTATTGTCGAGACCGTAAAACAAATAAGGGCCAACAAGGCCACTGATGATAGTGCGGGTAAAAACAATACCACAACCGGTATGTGTTGAACCGATAGCCAGTTAGCATGGCGCACTTGCCATAGCAAGTGCTGCTATAACAGGGCTATTCGGGAAATTTATAACCACTACAAAGTACTTGGAAAAGTACAATAAAGTTAAATGTGATTGTCATAACAGTGGAAGGGCCTGCTAGCCTAACCTCTGTAATTGTAAGTACACCAGTCAGCAAGAAGCTAGACTTGGCTAAGGTAAGAAGATGTTGTGAAACCATGAAAATTTTTCTTTCAACCCAGATTTATTCAAACCCTTTTCTTTTCAAAACCAAATTTTCTTTCAAACCAACACTTCTTTCCAACCTTCTTTTAAACCAAACCAGTAAAACCAAGGGCAGATGATAAGATACAACAGTGGATAAACTTTCCTCGATTAAGTTCGGGAAGCAGGACGATATTGTCAGGGACAATATAAGGGAGTTGACAACAGAATACTTCACCTAGGCGTGTGACGGACACTACGAGTGTACCAACTGAATTGTGGGACGACCGCACTCCGATAGGAGCTTGTGGGCCTGACAGACCTACTTATGGGTTAGTTGGGTAGGTAGCAATGTATCATTATGGTACCCCACATATGTATACGAGTGGAGTCCGAAACACGGGAAGTAGTCGACTCCGTCTACGGTCAGCAGTATAAATCAAACAAGAGCTAAGGATTACCATGAATGGTTGAAGTAAAGGAACCCAGCTAAATTAAAGAGACTGAAGGAATCAGTGAATGTGTCCAAGGAAATATCTAAGATTCAGGAGGTGCGGAGTGCACCGACTGTTATATAAAGACATTGGAGAAGGCGTAGTTTACTGAAAGTACCCATAAGTGTAAGCCAGATGTAATGGCATATGTTAATAACACCCAGGAGCAGTCTTTGAGGGGTATTTGGATTAAACATTGTTGGATGAAGCAATATAATTGAAACACAAGATTTGAAACAAATACTCGGATTAAACACTGAAGGTAAACCCACTTAAAAGTAGGACCCTAAGTTACCAGAGAGATAACTTGGAAGGAATCGCGACAGTAAGGCTTATAAGCCATAACAACTTGTGATATGTAAATTTGATCGGTTGCAGAAGTATATGTTACACAAGGAAATAGAGCGGAGAACAAACCACTGCTTTAAGAGTGGGGATACCTCTCGATATTGTGAAACCGCGAGAGCGGTAGTTGTGTGGACCAAGTTCAAGAAGTATGTGGAGGATGGACCACGTTGTTATTACCCCAGGATGATTTGAATAAAATAATACGAAAAGAAGTGCTCGTACCAGTTGTGTACACAGGAAGAGTAATAAGTCTGATAGCAATCACCATAGGTGTGTGAAGCTAAATGTGTAGCGAACAACGCTCAAGGAACATAAAGGCTAAAAAAAAATAGTATATTCAAAAAAAAAAATCAGCCAAATAAGTGGCCAGATAAACCCAGCGTAATAGCGGAAGCTAATATAATAGCGGATGCAGTATAAGTTGATGTTGTATAATGAGTAAGGATACGGTGCGCAATAAGCGACCGTTGCGTGAGTATTGTTAGATGATAAAATGGGGAGTGAGCAGAGTTATGAGTTAAACCCAGTGGAGGCACAACAGTAAATGATAGCAAACGAACCGAGCAGTAAGCCGGTGACAAGTATTATGTGATAAGAATTTCGGTAAAACACAGTGTAAATTCCTATCGCAATCGCATGAGAGATTTACTGTCAAGAGTTTACGCCTCTGCACTCTGTATGACTGAGTGTTTTGGTATTGCACTTGCGCAGTAATGATCGAGTGGGATAGCTAGGATTTAGGAAATGGTAATTGTGGTGGATGTAGAAAGAAACCTATGATACTATAATGATCAATGCATAGGAAATGCAAGGTCATACCAATGGAAGAGTACTTGTATGAAACCAGATGTGGAGGTATGATTAAGAATAAGTGATAACAGTGGCACTGAATACCAAATGTCAGTATAAGATATACCTCAGGTGTGGGAAATAACCGAGAGAGCACTACACCTTAGGTAGTAGCTCAATCTCAACCGACAGTAAGTCGGTAGAAGCAAGTCAATCATTGTGAATTACATAGTAGTTTACGCAGTAAGTTATGAGAGAAGTGGATGGAAAGTTTTGAAACTCACCGAATTCGCTCAGGGTAAGAGATACCATGCGTCGGTTGAGAAACCATTGTTACCTAGATAAGGGTAATACATTAGAGATGTATAATATAGTAACAGTAACAAATGGGGCAAACTAGATCTATGATTACCAGAGTTGCGCAACAGAGGCCAGGGAGCCCATACACCAGATACTGAATATACATGATGAATATGAATAAATGGCTAGTTATCAATGCCTAAAAGCCTCACAGGCCAGGACCGAAACCGGTTATGAGTTAGAACTCCAATGCGAATTCTTGGTTTAGGGACTAAACCGCCAATATGGTTAAAATCCTCTAATCAGAATCCATTGGGTAATAAACCGTGTGGAAGTCAAAACACTTCACGACGGCAGAACATTTTAAGCCAAGGTTTAGTGATTGATTACGTGGGCGTAATCCCTTTTAAGGGGGGTAGAGCGCAAAACCACTTAGTGTGTTTACCGTACAAGTGTACGTGAACGGGGTTGTGCATAGCACAAAATGATTTGTTACGATGGTTGGCGCGTGTGTTATATAAACATACGCATTTATTTGTGGTTAAATTGTGGTAATTGCGCACAGAAGATGCGAATACCATTGTGGGAAGTGTGCTTATTTTGTTAACAGTGGTGTGTGAGAGTACAAGTGGAAGGGAGTAAAGAAACTCCCGGGGAACTAAAACCCCGACGGTGCATAAATGTAAACCATGTATTGTATTTTGATAAAAAAATATGTATATATATATAGTGTTGTGATTTATAAGGGGTATAAGACCGACATAGAACCTAGTGAGAATTAAATTCCTAGGTAACTTGAATTAAGTTGGATTTGGGTGATGATTGATAGACGGAGTTCTATCCTTGGAGATGTAATGATTATGACTAGAAGGATTTAAAGATAGAAAATGGGATACGCTTGAATTAGTTGTTGGTTGAAAAAGAAGTGGGAGGTGAAACTTGATTATCATGAGATCAAGGGAAGCCGAACACAAATTGGGGTGGAAAGATAGTTCAACACTGATGCTGATCACATCAGGGTTGGATGACTCTTGAAGCTCCCTGTAAGTGGTCACAAACAACCATGTTAAGAAAAATACTAGGAGCATAAATTGGACTTGGAGTTGTGTGGTGTTTTCAAAACGATTTTCAATTGGTGTTTTCAAACAATCGATTAATATTTTGAATAAAAGATCTTCTTATACTTAACCTAGTAAAGAATATTTTTGTAGTACTTGCTCACGAGCTGAGGACGTATGAGCCTTTGTCTTCGGACCGGTGACATGAGAAGTATATGTTTAAAAATTAAGTGAATGTCGATCTCCCAAAGGAACGGGGACCAGAAGGTGTCCATCGCGACCGGGTTCTGCGGGATCACAGTGTATATGTACTCAACGTGGGATTCGAACCCATGGAGAGATGGAAAAGGTATTTCTGTTTGATATACATGCTAAGACATGTTGTGTGGAATAAGTAATAAATATTATTTTAGACCCTGAGTTCTAATGTGGGTGGGTTCTGAATTGATTGTGTTACCCGGGCCTACGAGTCCAAATGTGGTTATGTCACCCAGACCTAAGAGTCTGAGGGATATTATGTAAGTGCAAGTGTGGTGAAGGTACCCGGACCATTAAGTCCGAGGTTACCATGTGAGTATGATATTTTATGTATAATGTGGATATGTTGCCCGGACCATTAAGTCCGAGGTTGGATGTAAAGGGTGGTTGGTAATGGAAGTTTTATGGCTATAAGTAATTCCCGTATTCTAATCCAATGATGCGAGAAATGTGAACTTCGAGGACGAAGTTCTTTTAAGGGGGGTAGATTGAAATACCCCAAACCTTGGTATGTTGTGTAAATGTTAAACTATGGTATTTAAAGGCTAAAAAGTGCCTTAGAAACATAAATGAACCATTTAAACCATGGTAAAACACAATAAAACACTAAGACACGGTTTGAGCAAAAACATGCTCTAAGCTTGGAGTGAACTTGGCTAGGACCCAAAGAGCCTACCAAGACTTGATAATATTTAATTATGACTTTATAAGGCTAATTAAGTCCTTAGGAAACTTTGGTAGACAATGAAACCAAACAAAACACAAGAAAATACCTTAAAGTCAATAAGAGCAAAAATGTGCTCTAAGCTTGGGATAAATTTGTATAAGACCTAATGGTCATACCAATACCTTATAAATATGTTAATGAACATATTAAATCAATTACTAAAGAAAACCAAGTTTGAAAACAAGTTAAAACACAAAATGTGCTTTAAGGAGTCTTAAAGCACATTTTTGAAAAATTGTCTTGTAAATGAGTTTTGAATGGCTAAATGTCCATCATTACTCTTTAATTAACATGTGTACTATATAGTATCACATTTGGAAGTCTATATCAATAGGAAATCAAAATTTCACTTCTATGTGCCTTGTTTTTGTGAATAGTGATTTTTATAAGCTAGTTTGTAACATATGTTATTATAAGTGAGACAATTGATTAATAAAGTCTAAAATACCCCTAGGTACTATTGGGGGCCGGTTTTTAAGGTGTGGTGACTCACCACCCTTGTTAATTTACTAAGAAAAGAAAGAATGACTAATTAATGTACTATTTGCTTTATAAGAACAAATATCTTCAAAAAGCAAAGGTTATCTTCATTCTCATTTCTTTCTCATTTCACACGGTTCCACTCTTCTTCTACCTCCCTTCTTGCTGCTCTCTCACGGTAATACACACCACCACCATTTAAACTCTACCTTTGACCTCTTGTAAAATCTAGCTCACATGTCCAAATCAAAAACAAACACCACCAATCTCTTCCTCTCATCAAGCTCTTCAATTCTATCCTTTCAAAATCCCAAGAGCTCTGTTTTGGTGCCAAGAGGAATCACCATGGATGGAGCTTGAGCTTGTGTTTCTACATATTATTACTCTCCTTTGCTTCTAGGTAAGGAATCTCAAAGAAAAATCAAGTTTCCTTCATGTTTTTGCCTTGACCGAAATTGCACATTAATGGTGCTCTTGGTGTGACTTTGTTCTAGCTTCATTCCAACCTTTCATGGACTAGGTGGAGTCCTCTCTTCATAGATATTCAAACTCTCTTCAAAGATCAAGGTAAAACAACTACATTAATGTTTTTGAAACAATGTAAACCTAGGGTTTACAATGAGATGAAGCTTAAAGCTTGTATACTCATTTCAATGTTTGTATATTGTGTAGTAGTTGACAAGGAATCAAATACCTTACCGGTTTTATAAGGAAACAAGAAAGAAGTTTGGGTGGAAAAGAGGTAAATATGCTATCTCAATGTGGTTTAATGCCTTAGGAGAAATGAGCTTATAATGCTTGTTAAAACTACCTAAGGAGCTAATGGTAAAGGACTTAGTGAAAAGTTCTCAAGGAGACTAGTAAAAGGACATATGTAATGTTGAGTGTATTTGCAGGTCAAGGGCATTATTATGTGGGAAATTCAGTGTTTAAGATTTATGCAATTTAAGGGCCTAAGAGCCATGCATTTAAGGGCCTAAGTGCCAAGCAATTTAAATTATGCACTATATTGTGATGTAGTGTAAATTTGGTGAAGTCTTGTGGGTGATGGTGTTTTTGATGGATTTAGGTGTTCTTGAATGTTTAGTGGTGAAAACTATGAGTTTGGAAAGATGATGTGCTAAGAGAACCCATGGCGAAATTTGTAAAATGTATAAGGAGTTTTAAGTGCTTAAATGAACTTGGGTGAACTAGGAATTGTTAGGAATGGATACATGCTTCACTAAGGAAGAAAACATGCATTAAGGTGTTCTAAGGTGCTATAAGGATTTAGGCATAGTCTTGGAGATTTAGGGAACTAATGGATGACTTCTTGATACACCAAGGTGATGGTGGAGGTGTCGTAAAGTCTTGTGCAAAGTTTGGTGAACAATGAAAGTGTAACGCCTTGTGAAGGTTTAATTATGAACTTGTGGGAAAAACTTGAGGAGTGTGTGTAAAGGGGATGAGTGTAGTGCAAATGATGTTTAAAAGGGTGGTTATAAGGTAGTGAGGGAGTACTTTGGTTAGGTGAAGTTTTAGGCAAGAATACAAGTTACAAGTGTAAGAAAAAAATGTTCTAAGTGTTAAGGACTTAGTAAAAGTTGAGTAAAAGTTTAAGGAATTTTTGGGATGTTTGAAGGGTTTAAGTGTGCCCAAAAGATGTTAAAACATGTGGGAGAACATGTGTAAAGCATAGGAAAAAATTGGGATGAATTTGGAGTTCATAAAGAGGAGAAAAGCACATTAGAAAATTGGTTCTGCAGTGGACCGCCCCTACGGACCGCCCCTGTGGGGAGGTCCAGTGCAGAGAAGTGAAAAAAAAAAGGAACGTGAAGCATCTGTTGTGGACCGCCCCTGGGACCGCCCCAGAGGGGCGGTCCAGACCAGAAATGAAGAAAAAAATTTGTTTAAGGCTCCTAATGATGGGGGATTGAATGGTAATGGTTTTAGATGATGTTTAGGCCTTGTTTGGTGACATGTAAAGGCCTTAAGAGGTGTAAACAAGTATGAGGTGTAATGAGAAGTGATTAACTTATATGATTAAGTTTAAACTACAATGACTTAGTGGTCCAACATTAGGGAGTGATGATGGTTAGAAAGATAAGCATTAGACTTTAAACAAGCATGTTACTCCAATGTTAATGAAAGTAATTGTAATGTTATCAGTTGTTCGAGAATTGCTCGAGGAACATAAGTGGACATGATAAAGTGGACTCCGGTGACAGGTATGGTTTTCTTGCAACCTGTGTCCTACCGGATTACACCGGCTTGTATGCCAATGTGTTTTCTGAGTGTTTGCCACCTTGTAAGATTAAAACATGTAATGAGTTTATAGTAATTCATTTATGTGGCGCAACTGGTCCCGAACCGTTAACCTCAAATAAGTGTTTAACCTTAGCAAACTAGAACTAGGAACACATGAGATCGGTATTCGGAGTTACGGCCCAAACCTTGGGAACGTGCTAACCACGGCTATGTGTGAGTTAGTTGGATTGTTGTTGTATGCAAGTGTGTGAACCTCCCTTGTGTGCTTAACTCGGTTATGATACCGTATGGTGTGTGGATGTGGTAGGCTCCATAATGGATCTCTAACTATTATTTATAAGTGTATATGTACTAATGGGGGGTGAGGAGTCCGGTTGTTCCGGCCACGCGTGTGATGGACGGGAGTCGATGTCATATCCGGTTCGGCTCTCTTGGTGTATGTATAGGTTGTATTCCAATTTGGTTTCTACCTTCCCTTAGCTTATCCAAAGCTAGTTACTGACTCACGTCGGGCCACAGGGGCATACGAATGTTATTTCGGTGTGCTTGGGATTACTATATCCGACACACCTTGGGTTTAAGTTAACCGTTCGATATAACTGGACGGTAACGAGGTTGGTAACGAGCTTAGCATGAGATTGGCAATAATCTCTAGGCTCACTATGTATACTAACTATGGTGGAAGGTTCCTTGTGTGAACCGATCTTATGGTGTTTTGTGTTGATTGTGCTAGGCAATTTCCCTTGCTATGCTATGATATGTATACGTTAGGTGTTTAAAATGAATGCGATGTTATCAGTGTACGCCGAAACAAGAAAGGTTTTGTTATGTTTTGTTATGTGAGGAATGAGATATGTTGTAGGATATGGAGTGTGTGGATCATGGAAATGAATCCCAGTTTGACAAGAGGCGTTTAAGGATAACCCGATTAATGGGTACGTGTCGTTCATTAAGGAAGTAGCTCCGTTTTAGAGGAGAGCCACTCTAGGGTTAAAGGAATCATTGGATGATTTGTTAAGTGTGGATGTGTTGGATATATGTTGAGCCCTATTGTTGGGTGTATGCAAGAGTTGTGTGTTTATGGTTTGTATGCATGATTTAAATATAATCAACTGCATGCTAAGACGACAATTAGTTGTGCGTGGCCCGGTAGCATGTGGGCTGCGGGATTACCATACCAGCAAAGGTGCTGAGCCCCTTGGGGGCCACCCTTTCTCTCCTTTTCTATTTCAGGTACAAGGAGCTGGAAGCCGTTCGAGAGTAGGACGGGGTAGATGTTTATACATGGGTAGCCATTTAAATGGCGTGAGCATGGTAGGCGTAGTAAGACCGAAATTGTTATCGGCATTAGTTTGTAAATACTTGGTACCATTGGAATGTATAAAGTATATGGGTTGTTGTTAAGGGAAGCAATTGTAACGTGTAGTGGCTCGGGAGTCTAGTCCATCAGACCGATACAAAGTACATGTATTAGCCTTGTTAGCCACGTGGGTGGTTAACGGCGTGT
Organism: Limonium bicolor; assembly: GCA_023374045.1. Lineage (NCBI taxonomy): Eukaryota > Viridiplantae > Streptophyta > Magnoliopsida > Caryophyllales > Plumbaginaceae > Limonium > Limonium bicolor. Next base: position 124,715,116 of record CM041783.1, on the reverse strand, counting down.
AACACCATTGAAATAAGTAATGTGATGAGTTGAGTTTCCGCTGCAATGTGTTGTTAAATGTATGGTTGTAGTTGGGGTGTTACATATAATTAAATCTAAGAATTTCAATAATAATCTTAAGCTCATGTTCCCCGTTTTGTTCACGGGTGTTTTCACCTGTTCTGTTTACAAGTGAGGTTTCCTCGTTCTGTTCACGAGCTAGTTGCTTGTTCTGTCTGTATGTTGTGATCAACTAGTGTCCCACTCTGTTTTCTGCTTCTGTCTGCTTTTGGCTCTGTTTAGTCCTCTATTGTATGGACTTCTGTTCTGTTTTCTGACATGCTTATGGATTACTTTGACTCCTTCTTATTTGTTAACATTCTATAAATGTTTTGAGCATGCTGGTTGATGAAGTTTGTCGTCTACTGGGCATAGTTGTATGGACTTCTGTTCTGTTTTCTGACATGCTTATGGGTTGTTGTTTGGGCCTCTTCAGTTAGCTCTTGCTTTTGATATTCGTTTTGGTGGGTTCTGTTATTACTTTGGGATGTTACGACATCATTTTGGTTTATACTTTATTCAAGTATTCGTTTGGGCCTTATTTGATTATCTGTATAAGTCTGTTTATTAGAGCCTTGCGTTATTATGTAATAATACGCGGCGTGTAATACCCCTAACTCCTAGGCCAGTGTTTGGGGGTGTTACACAGGACGAGCAGGTAGCTCAATCTTGTGCGATCGGGTAGCCCTGTAGGGGAATACTATTGTATATGTTGGCTAAAAAAAGTACCTGATGCCTGGAAATTTCGTGACTGGATCATACTTTTTTATGACCTCATGGTAGATTTTTATGACACTATTGTGATAGAACTCGCCTATAAGTGAGGTATCAAGACGGTCTGGTAAAAAAAGTTTGGCCTGGGAGGATTCAGGTAGCTGTATCACAGGACGGATAGGTAGCTCAATGGTGTGCGGTCGGGTAGCCCTGTAGGGTATACTATTATATATGTTGTCTAAAAAAAAGGACCAGTTACCTACAAATTCCGTGACTGGATCATACTTTTTTATAACCACATGGACATGGTAGATTTTTATGACAAGATGATAGTAAAACTCGCCTGTAAGTCAGGTATCGAGAGGGTCTGGTCAAAAAAGCTTGACCGAAAAGGATTCAGCTAACTGCATCACAGGACGGACAGGTAATTCAATGTTATGAGATCGGGTAGCCCTGTAGGGGTATAGAATTCTATATGTTGGCCAAAATTTAGACCTGATGTGTGCAAGGTGACTAGATCACACTTTAGATTGACCATATCATAGATTTTCATGACTAAATGGTGGTAAACATATAATATAAATCTGTTAAACCCAAAATTATAATACAAGTAAAGAAGCTACTCAAGCTTCAGATCACTCTTCTGAAAATCATGACAAAAGTGTTAAAAATAAAATAAAGGGAAAACGGACATACCATAACGATCAGCTGATGAAAAAAAATGTAAATCACTTCAATAGAAGTTTCTTTTCTTCATTTGAGGAAAACGTAATAAATAACATGTATGTACTTAAATCCAAAAGTATACATGACATCCAAAAACAAATATTATATCAATCAACTGCAACCTTTCCCACATTTACAAGTGATGGTAGTCAACATTGTACTCTACAATATCACAACTTATATCCTCCCAAGACGGATGAACCAATATTTATCTGTTCCTCTGCTTGTTCCCAACTTCCCTTTTGCCCCAGCTTCTTTACTATGATATCCGAAATTTCATTTCGTCATCTCCAGCTGAACTTGTGCACTTTGACTTCTCCTTTCATCTGCATTGAAACAAATTTATATTTTTGTCTTTAAATCAATATATGCTCTCAAATACTCTAGGTAATAATTACAGTATCTTAAGTGATAGAGGTAAAGAAGTAATAATACCTTCATCTTGTTGAATTTCGTCCTCTGAACAAACCCTTTATACAACATAACATCTTCACAAGGTCCTCAATCCACACTGTCTCCCCTTGCTTGGAATTGGAAATCGGTACATTCATAAATTATTCAAAGACTCTGCATAGTAGGACAACCAAGTCTAAAATCAGGCACAAAAGTTATACAAACAACAATATGTCACTACACTAAAAGGGAGAAGTGGTTAATAGCAACTACCATTTTCAGATTGAGTTTCAGGAAAAATGAACAATTGTGGAACATGAATATTTAGAGCTCGAGTCTAGAAAACAAAATTTGCCCTGAAAGAATAAACTTGTTGTATCATTTGCCCCAGTACGGGAAAAATATCACCATGAAAACAAATCCCTTTATTAAACATGAGTAATAAATATTAGACCTTTCCTCAAGTACAGAATGGCGCTTCACAGAGAAGCACAATTGGACAAAATCATGTGAGGTGCATACCATAGAAAGTCTTCAAAAGTCAGCTCTCTGAAACATAGATATCCAGTCAGGCCACCTACAAGTCAAAAGAGACTTATATTAGCTTGTTAACATACAGAGATACGCAGTAGCAAGGTTCAAGCAAACATCCAGTACCTCCCGTCATTTAAAAATCAAACGAATCGTTTGAGGGGGGTGAGGGGTGGGGAGTCAGTCTTTACACAGAGCTAGAAGGCACTGACAAAGAACAAACATTAGAAGCATAATAGCAAACATAATTGGACACATGGCATGACAAGCTTCTGTAGGAAAAACGAACAGAGCCCTTGTTTTGCAGGTTCCCAAAATCTCAAAAGATCTTATAATTGTCACGTGGCCAATATGACTACAGCATAAAGATAATTTGTGACATCCCCTACCCCGGTCTGGTGGAGTATTCTACTTGTATAGCTCAATAATAAGTGGTTGATTCCAGTATTTGACTTACTCTGCAAAGACACATATTTACTTTGCTAAAAATTCTCACATGTCAACAACTTAGAGCAATCAAAGTGTTTTCACTACTAAAACAAAATAGCTATAATTAATTAAGACTTAAAGACATAAATCTCACTCAATGTATAAGGGATAAACTAATTCTACAAGAATCAAACTAATCAAGCATACGTACCCAGCTGATAAATTAACACTTCAATTAGAAATATAATATTACATAAATAAACAAAGCAACATGTGTTGCCAGCACCACCCACTCCACTCTCTCTGACAAAACATGTCTAATTAGCACATAAGTTTCAATATCCTTATGGTTTGTCGTATACTTATAAGTGCACCAGAACTTCATATACATACATATACTAAGTTTGTAGGATAACTTACAAAATAATAGGTGCAAGCTCAAAGCAAGAGGAAGCCTACTTTAAAGCATACAATTAACCACCAGCTAGTAATATTTGCCTCACTGTAGACAAGTGATGTATACTATTTTACCAAAATTTCATGATGATATGTAACATCTCCTAACTCACCATGATCATTTATAACATCCTTAAACTCGCCATGGCAAGGAATGTTATTAAAGCTTTACAAAAATAAAGAACTTTTACAAATAACTAATACTAAACAGATCATGAACACATGTCAGCTCCTCCCTCACCATCCACACTGAAAAACACACTTTCTTAGAATTAAAGTACATACACGCTACCACAAAATTTAACATAAACAATAAATACAAAAAACCTGCACCGAAAAGACTTACCAACACCAATCAACTACACTTTGTTTTAACTAGCAAACAAATTAACTACTCCAACTCCAAGCTTAGGTAAACAAATCCAATCATGTAATCAATTCCTCTAGGCATACTTTTAACTTTTGGTTAATAAATCATAACCAACACAATGATTTTATAACTAATGAAGTGTTAAACTGCTTCTACATCTAACAAATCTCAGTGATATTCCCTTCTATGCATTTTCACAAACACATTATCTGCATTGTGCATACAATAGTAGATATAGATCAACAATAGATAGAAACCTGAGACTTAGTTATTCAAAACCTATGTATATTTTATACACATATATTATCTTTGATCTCATTAACATTCAAAACATGTAAAAGCAGAAAGGATATGCATATACCTTCATTAAAAATCCTACCGAGCATATATTTTCCGATTTGCATCTCTGACTGCTGTTGCTTCTCTTCGCTCTCACTGCCATTATCTACCTCTCAGTTACCTCCCACCCAGATTACCTAATGAATAAGAAAATTAGCGGTGATTAGGAAAAAGAATTGTGGATTATTCGGTACCCCCTTCTATCCCTCCTCAATCATTCCCTTTGCTCCAATTTTTTTATCTCCATAAGAGCACGAGAGGGAGACTTGGTCATAGCCATCAACCGGGGTCTATCCCCCTTCACCCCTAGCTCTCTGCTCTCTCTTTTGTAACTGATTCCTTCCATCCTTCAAATCAACGAGAACTAGCAACCGCAAGCGAGGTAAGCAGCCAACACCTTGGCCTTGTTATAATAAGTAGCGATCGAAAAGGAATAACTTGAGGATTTTGTTTTATCTCCAAGCGAATGCAATAAGACCTTACCAACAAATTGGCTCCCCTAAGTAGTTTGAAGTTAGAAAATACAGGCACAAGCGAGAACACGGAGGAGTAAGCGTTGTGTAGAAGTGATTAGAAAGATATTGGCACAAGCGAAAAGATTGGTTCCAAGTAAAACTGGCATAATTTGGGGGATAGGAGGCAGACGAGAGTCGGTGATGAGGATACTGCGGTGAACTAATCTGAGTGAGAACAAACCTGACACACTTGACTCAGCATTGCTGCGTCCTGGACGTCTAGACCGGAAAGTAGAATCGTCAATCTCATTATCCATTCGCTGACGATGAATTATGAAAGGGATATGCGGTTTGAACTTCTTGCTCGACTTTGCCCCCAATTCCACAGGTGTTGATATAGGAGTGTGTGCACATAAGCAGGGATGTACGCCAAGGTCGCCGGAAAACCGTGAGACAGACAAAGACTTCCTTGAAGCAGGAAACAAAGTTATCAAGATTGGTGTAGCGGGAGAAGAGGGCAAAAGAGAAGTAGGGTTCTCGGAGGGACTGAAGACAAATGTTAAAAAAGGTGCGGGAAACATAAAAGGTTTATGAGTGGGTAGATGTTTACGTTTATACCCCTCAATACCTCTGTCAGAAGGCAAAGATTACTCATATACCCTTAAATTTCTCATTTTAATTATAGACCATCAGATCATAAAAAAAATGAATCAAACGGATCAGTTCAGCGAAGACACCGTGCCTTCGATCTCCTGCGAAGTCACTAGAGCCGCTTCGGGACTAGAAGGGAAGAGAAGTAGCAGTGTACTACTGGTTGGGTGGCCGACAATATGGAAGAGGAATAAGGAAAAGGGTTAGAAAAGTAAGGTAATTGATGTTCTAATGTACTTGTTTTTTTACTTTATTACTAAATTAACATGTCTAATGATGGTCTATTTATTTATTATTTTTTTCTTTACCACTGCAGGTAATCGGCTTGTATTTGAAGGGAATTCAAACATTCACATTATTAGTTAATGTTGTAACATAATTTGTACATATGTAACTATAGTCATATGTTAGGTGGTGACTATTTTTTTTTGTAACATAGCTTATATATATATATATAAGTATATATTTGTGTCTATAATTTTTTTAGGGTGTATAAAAAAATATCTATATAATTTGTAATGGAATATTGGTGGTATTTAACACATGTATTATAATATGTTACATGTGATATTAATTTTAGGAGTTTATTTCTCCTTTATTATTTTCTCTTTAGTTAGAGATTAATGTATAATCTAATGTTCCTTTTCGACTATATATATTTTATACCATAATATGTATAGCAATAATTGCTCATGATTTAATTTTGAAATACCCCAAACCTCAGTATGTTGTTTAAACATTTAAATATGGTATATTAAGACTAAAAAGAGTCTTAGAAACATTAGTAAACAATTTAAACCATAGAAAACAAAACAAATGCCTTAAGGTCAATAAAGGGCAAAATGTGCTCTAAGCTTGGGATAAGCTTGGTTAAGACCTAATGAACTTACCAAGACCTCATTTGTATACTAATGAACATATTAAACCAATTACCAAAGAAAACCAAGCTTGAAAACAAGTTAAAACACAGAATGTGCTTTAAGGAGTCTTAAAGCACATTTTTGAAAAATTGTCTTGTAAATGAGTTTTGAATGGCTAAATGTCCATCATTACTCTTTAATTAATAAGTGTACTACTTAGTATCACATTTGGAAGTCTATATCAATGGGAAATAAAAATTTCACATCTATGTGCCTTGTTTTAGTGAATAGTAACAAAATAAGCAAGTTTATAACATATGTCATTATAAGTGTGACAATTGGTCAACAAAGACTAAAATACCCCTTGGTATAATATGGGGGCCAGTTTTTATAAGGGTGAGTCATCTCCCCTTGTTAGTTATCAAGTAAGTAAAATTAATAAAGCAAAACACTATTTACCTATTACTTAAATATCTCCAAAAGTGAACTTATCTTCACTTCTCATTTCCCTCTTCATTTCCCACGGTTCCAAGCTCTCTTCTATCTCTTCTTCATTCTCCATTCACGGTTTTGCAATAGTACCACCACCATTCTTCATCTTCAACCTCTTGTAACTCCTAGCTCACTTTGCCAAATCAAAAACAAAGACCACCATTCTCTTAGTCTCATCAAGCTCTTCATTCCTATCTTCTCAAAATCCCAAGAGCTCCATTTCGGTGCCAAGAGGAATCCCATGGGAGGAGCTTGAGCTCATCTTTTCACATATTGTTGTTCTCCTTTGCTTCTAGGTAAGGAAACTCAAAGAAAAATAACGTTTCCTTCATGTTTGTGTGTTGTCCGAAAATTACCCTTAATGTGTCCTTTACCTTGCTTGTTTTAGCTTCATTTGAACCTTCCAAGGGCTTGGTGGAGTCCTCTCTTGTTACATATCCAAACTCTCCTTCCATTCCAAGGTAAAACAATCATCTTAATGCTTTAAAATAATATATGTAACTAGGGTTTACAATGAGATGAAGCATAAAGCTTGTATACTCATTGCATTATTTGTATATTGTTTAGAAGTTGACAAGAAATCAAACACCCTTACCGATTTTTAAACAAGGAAACAAGAAAGAAGTTGTGAGGAAAAGAGGTAAATATGCTAACCTAATGTAGCTTAATGTCTTAGGAGAAATGAGCTTATATTGTTAATTTATGATCTAAGGAGCCAATGGTGAATGACTTAGAAAAATGCTCTCAAGGGCTTAGTAAAAGGCATATGTATTGTTGGGTGTATTTGCAGGTCAAAGGCAATATATTGTGGAAATTCAGTGTTAAAGATTTATGCATCTTAAGGGCCTAAGAGCCATGTTATTTAAGGGCCTAAGTGCCAAGCAATTTAAATTATGCACTATATTGTGATGTAGTGCTAAATGAGTGAAGTTTTGTGTATAAGAATGTGCTTGATGGATTTTAGTGTTCTCGATTGTTTAATGGTGGAAACAATGTGTTTTGGTCTAGTAATGTTCTAGGAGAACCCATGTCGAAATTTAGATAATGTATAAGAAGTTTTAGGTGTTTAAAATGAGTTTTGGTAAGCTAGGAAGTGTTTAAAATGGTTATGTTCTACTAGTGAAAGAAACATGCATTAAGGTATTCTAGGAAATAAAAAGGACTTAGGCAATGTTTTAGAGGATTTAGAGTGCAAATGAGTGTTGGGATACTTCAAGATCATGGTGAGATTGTGTTTAGGACTTGTGCAATGTTGGTGAATAGGGAGAAGTAATATATGGCATGAAGAAACCATAGACTTATAGAGATGTTTAAGGAATTGGTTAGGAAGTAAAGATGCTTGGGAGATGATGTAGTAGTGGTGAGGAAACATTATTGGCATAGTGGTTATCATAGGTATGAAACACCACTTAGAAACCTAAGGAGAAAACATTATAAGTGTTAGGAATTTTGGTAAGAAATGAGTAAGTGTATAAGGAGAAAGAAGATGAGTTTTATGGATGTTGTATGAGAGAATAAGTGTGCCAAATGGTGTTGGAAAACATTAGAAGGGTTGAGGAAAAGTTTGGAGGGGATTTGACAATTGTTTGGCATGTTCTGGTGGCGTCCGACCCAGGGGGCCGACCCAAGTTTGGGTCGGACGGCCTCCGTTAGACGCCAGTAAGTGGTTCTGGAACGGTCCGACCCGAGGACTTGGGTCGACATGGGTCGGACGGGTGAGTTTAAAAGACGGTAAAGTTTCTGGAATGGTCCGACCCAGAGGACTTGGGTCGGACATGGGTCGGATAAAGTAGAATGTTTCAAATCCAAAAGTTACTGGAAGGGTCCGACCCAGTTGGTTGGGTCGGACGGTGGGTCGGACTGACCAAAACTTAACAAAAAAAAAATAAGATATGGCTTAAGTAATAAACCCTAGGGGGTATAATGTAGGTAATCAAGGATAAGTTGGGGCATTAAAACATGTCATATAATCATGTTAAACATTTAGTAAATTTGAAGTTAAGTAAGTAATTAACCGACATTCTTAAACATGTATAGGAGTGACCTACGGTGGAAATCAATCGAAGCAAGGACCAAGGTATGGTTTTCTTGCAGTCTGTTGCCTACCGGTTTACACCGGCTTGTGTGTTGTTTGTTTTTCTGTGTGTTTATGACCTTGTAAGACTTAAGTCATGTAATGAGTTTACAGTTGTTAAATATTATTGTATTGTTAAGTATGACTCTCTCTTCCCTTGTGTGTGTCTAACAAGACTTTTGTTGTGAATTGTTTATTGAGTTCAATGTTGAACTACTAACAAGTGCTAACGGGGGAAGTGAGGAGTCCGGTCTGTTCCGGCCACGCGTGTGAGTATGGGAGTCGATGTCATAACCGGTTCGATTCTCTTTGTATGTTATGGTTGTTTTCCAATTTGGTTTCCAACCTTCCCTTTAGCTTAACCAAGGCTATTTTACTGACTCACGTCGGGCCACAGGGGCATACTAAGTGTGTTCGGTGTGCTTGGGTCACTATATCCGAGGCACCTTGTGTTAAGTTATCCGTTCAATCTAACAGGACAGTAACGAGTTATGTAGCGAGCTTAGCATGAGTATGGCAACATTCTCTAGGCTCTCCATGGGAACTAATTATGTTGGTTCATTTCCTAAAAGGAATTGTTATTGTGTACTATGTGTGAAGTTGTATGCAATACTTTTGCTATATATATATATATATATATATATATATATATATATATATATGTATATGTTGTATGTTTAAAATGAATGCCATGTTATCATGACAATTAGTTGCGCATATCCCAGCAGCCGATGGGCTGCGCGTTAACCATACCAGCCAAGGGTTGCTGACCCCCTCGGGGGCTCCATATTTTTACTGCAGGATGAGGATCGAAGAAGCGGAGTGGCTTTAGATTCTAGGATGCAGGATTACTTTTGGTTGTTTTTGGATGTTGAGCCCAGGATGCGCCTGTGCTCCCGAGGCGATATATTTTTAGTACCGTTGTAGTACAATGATGGTCGTTAACAGTTCACAGTGACAGTTTGTGATGTACAGTTATGTTTATGAATGTAGTTACAAACTCGGTATTTTTGTTAATGTATTAAAGGTTATTAGTTCTATGCTCGGGAGTCTGATCATCAGACCGATACACTTGTATTTATTCTGCCTTGTTAACCACGTGGGTGGTTAACGGCGTTGTAGCACCAAACCGTTTAGTTATTGTTTAGTTGTCATTTCCGTTGCAATTTCGATTAATTGTTAAGTGCGTAGTAGGGGTGTTACAAAAAGTGGTATCAGAGCGAAGTATCGCTCTGATGGCTAGAATACCGAGCTTAGGGATATACCGAGTTAGGAAATCTAACCATAGTTACCTAAGTGAACAGTTATGAGAAGGTTAACCACTAACTAAGCGTGGAAATACCTTATTGTCGGGAAGATGATACAATCGTTGGACCGATAAGTGTGCAAGCACAGTGCTAATAAATGTTCATATGAATTCAGATGTCAGGTAGACCACGAGGTCAAGGCCGCGGGCGCGGTATTGGTGATACCGGGAACCAGGGGGAGAACCCTACGACACAGGTCATGGCCGACGCTGTTGCGGCCGCCGTAGCCCAGATGGTCCCACAGTTATTAGCTGCGATGCAGCAGCAGCAAGGCGGTGAGGGTCAACAAGGGCCACAACCGCAACCACAGCCACGCGAGACCAACTGGGTCAAGGCGTTGGCGGATTTGAGACCACCGTCATTCAGTGGGGAGACCGACCCTAGTAAGCTGGAGGCGTACATCTCCGAGATGGAGACCGCTTTTGAAACCTTGGATGTTCCTGCTGGTGCCAAGGTTCGACTAGCCGCTTACTATCTGAAGGGATCGGCTCAGACTTGGTGGAAGCTGGTAAGGGAGGGAAGAGTTGGTGATCCTACCTTCCAGTGGAGGGAGTACACGGCCCTGCTGCGAGCCAAGTACTACCCGATTCATGTTCAGGAGGCCAAGCGCCTAGAGCTTGACAGTTTGAGACAAGGAGACAAGATGACAGTTGATGAGTACTACACTGCTTTTATCGGACTCATCCATCTGCTGCCGGATCTGGGCTACTCAGACCGGATTTTAGTGAACCGTTTTTACAACGGATTGAGCTACCGCCTACGCTACGGTATGGGGCCAAGCGGGTATACCACCTTGCAGGTAATGAACTATAGTATGAAGTGAATAAGTATGTACAGTATGTTAATGTGATGTGAGTTTGTTTAGCGGGGCATAAGTAACACCCTAAATATAGGAGTGCTACCATGCCGCTGCAATTGTGGAGATCACCATCCGTCTGAGGGACGAGGAGAGTGCACTCAAGCGCAAGGCCATGAGCGAGGGCCAAGGCACGCAAGGGCAAGGGGGAGGAAAGAAGAAGAAGCCATACCCCTAGTCCCAGAAGGGACAGCAACAGGGTGGCAAGGGCCAGACCAAGACCACCACTGCTGAGGAGCCTCTACAGCTCACCTACGCATATGCGGCCAAGCCTTTACGCTCTTACCCACCCAAGGGGAATTAATAAAATTTCAATACCAAACTCTAGTGTGTGTTATTAACTTGTGAAGTATGTACTGAGTGTGTGATGTGTTAGTAGCTAGCACGGGCTCTGGACCGGAGCGCCACTACTATTGTAAGTGGTGTAATGGAGACCACCCCGGCAAGGACTGCAAGGGTAATGATGTGCAGTGCCGATACTGCAAAAAGATAGGGCACTGCGACTATGAGTGCTGGCAGAACCCGAACAGCAGAAACTACAGGCCTAAAGGGCAATGGAAGGGTAAGGCCACCGCGACCACCGATGGCCCGAAGACGGCAAATCAGCCACCCCCAGATCAGAGGTACACAGATTCCCAGAAGGGGAAGGGGTCGGGATCCGGCAAGGCCACCCTGAATGTGGTGGACCGGTCTGAGGCACCAGGGCCCTCTTCTAGACTAGGTACCGCCTAAACTGTTGAGTGAAATAAGTTATTGCATACCGCATTTCATGCATGTGTGTTAGTGAGTCCAAGTGTACTACTATGTGAGTAAAGAATTAAAGTATAGTGTCAAAGTCACCTAATTAGGTAAATTGAAAACTTAGGAACCTTCAATATTTGCTATCCAATCCCACACACACCAAACCCTGAAGAAACCACCATCAGCATCACCGACTTTCCAATGGAGCAATGTCAGGTTATCCAGCCAGGTATGATACTTCTAAATGGATACCTGACACCGGAGACACAAATCCACATCATCAGACGATGCAACGAACTGGGGGCAACACCTGGAGGATTCTACACACCCGAGTATCCGAACGGATCAAGAATGAAATTGAAGATGATGTGCATGGGTAAGGACTGGAATCCTTACACCAAGACATATCAAGAAGTGCGAGCTGAAGACGGAGCAATTGTACCAAGTATACCTGAGGAGTTCCTTGCGGTCGTTAACCACGCCGTGGGAATTGCTCAGCAAGTTGAAGCGGATTCAATTCCAAGTGTTAAAGCGGATTTATGTATTGTGAACTTCTACCAGAAAGGTGGACGGTTAGGGTTACACCTAGATAAGGACGAGTCACCCGTCTCTCCGTAAGGGAGTACCCGTGGTGTCTTGGTCCATTGGTGATACCGCAGTGTTTGTGTATGGCGAGCAGAAGCGTGCTGATCTCGCAAAGAGCTAGTGTTGAAATCAGGAGATGTGTTAATCATGGGTGGGCAGTCAAGGATGCTATACCATGGCATCAAGAAGTCAAACTGAATACCACACCATCGGCAGTGATCAATGCCACACACATGAAACCCGGACGTTTGAATATGACCTTCAGACAGTTTTAAAGCCTTGTATAATTATGTGATGTGTTAAACCAGTGTATGTTAAGGATGTTGTATGTGTTAGTTATGTCAGGATGTAAACCACCTTGTGGTGTAAGGAATATTAATGAATAAAGTGGAGTTGTTTGAAGCATGTCAACCGTGTTGTTACCAAATACTTATTAGTTTGCCAATGAATTAGGCTGTGCTCTCGAACGGGAGGTATACTGAGTGTCTGCAATGAGGCAGAAGCTGGCAAGAGCGGCACAATCCTCACCGGTACCTTCCCAGTCAATGGCGTGGACGCTTCGATCTTGTTCGACTCCGGAGCCTCACATACATTTATTTCGCTATCTTTTGCGAAGAGGCTGGGGTTAGACGGTGATGAGATGCCAGATTTTCTAGTCACTCTCCCGTCGAAAGAGCGGATCAGGTGTACCCGCTACCACCGAGATGTTGTTGTACGAATCAGAGGTGAAGAGTTTCCGATCGACTTGATAGAGTTCGACGGACTTGGTTTTGATGTGATTGTCGGGATGAACTGGTTGGAGCGGTACAAGGGCAGAATCCTGTGTGTCGAGCATCGTCTGCTTCTTCGGAGTCCGTCTGGGGTTACCATATCTTACCGCCAGAGGCCTAGGGAGCCTTCGACTCAGATCATCACCGCCATGGCTTTGTATGTCGTGAGCTACGACGAGGGAATGATGTATACCTCTGCTATGTCTAGGACATAGAGAGAGACCCAGAGTTTAGTTCTGATGTGCCGGTAGTGTCGGAGTTTCCTGATGTATTTCCTAAGGAACTACCGGGCATGCCGCCAGCACGGGAAGTTGAGTTTTAATTGATTTGGTTCCAGGCACCGGACCAATTGCGAAGGCGCCCTATCGTATGGCTCCAGCAGAGATGACAGAGCTCAAGGAGCAGTGAGAGACCTACTCGACAAGGGATTTATCCGCCCTAGCGTTTCACACATGGGGAGCGCCGGTCCTCTTCGTGAAGAAGAAGGACGGTAGCCTCCGCCTTTGTATTGACTATCGAGAGCTGAATGCAGTTACGGTGAAGAACCGTTACCCTTTACCACGCATCGACGATTTATTTGATCAGTTGAAAGGGGCATCAGTATTCTCCAAGATAGATCTACGATCCGGATACCATCAGATTGCCATCCGTGACAGTGACATTGAGAAGACAGCATTCAGAACTAGATATGGACATTATGAGTTTACGGTTATGCCATTTGGTCTATCCAATGCACCAGCCAAGTTCATGGACTTAATGAACCGCTTGTTCCAAGATCAGTTGGACAAGTCAGTGGTAGTCTTCATCGATGATATACTTGTGTACTCGAAATCGAGAGGTGAGCATGAAAGCCACCTGAGAAGTGTGTTGCAAACATTGAGAAAGAATCAGTTATATGCTAAATTTTCAAAGTGTGAGTTTTGGTTGAACCAAGTATCCTTTCTTGGACATGTGATTTCTGAAGCCGGGATCGCTGTTGATCCGGCAAAGATTGATGCAGTGCGCACCTGGCCTAGGCCGAAGACAGTTACCAATATCAGGAGCTTCCTCGGTCTGGCAGGATATTATAGGAGTTGTGAAGGACTTCTCCAGTGTCTCGAAGCCGATGACTTCCTTGATGAAGAAGGATGCACCATTCGAGTGGACAATCGACTGTGAGAGTTCTTTCCAGAGTCTCAAGGATGCTCTGACATCTGCACCAGTCCTGACTTTACCAGACGGTCCAGATGGTTTTGAGGTCTATTGCGACACATCAGGCAGAGGTATGGGTTGTGTGTTGATGCAGCACGGGAAGGTCGTAGCATACGCCTCCCGACAGCTGAAGAAGCATGAAGAGAACTACCCTACCCACGACTTAGAATTGGGTGCCATTGTCTTCGCTTTGAAGATATGGCGACATCACTTGTATGGGGTAAGTGTGACGATTTATTCTGACCACAAGAGTTTAAAGTACTTGTTCACTCAGAAGGAGTTGAACATGAGACAAAGAAGGTGGGTTGAGTTTCTAAACGACTACGATATCAATCTGCAGTATAAAGAGGGTAAGGCAAATGTGGTAGCTGACGCACTGAGTCGCCGAGCACACTCTCTTCATTCGCTAGTCTCTCATTCTAGCTTGGTTGAAGAGGTGCGGAGTGCTCAGATGACGGATCAGTATATGTTGGAGATTAGACAGAAGCTTATTGATGGCACATTCGAGGGTCAGAAGTACGACTTCAGACTCCACGATGATGACCTGATTAGGCTGAATGGCCGACTGTGTATTCCGAGGAGTAGCGCTGAGCTGAAGGAGCACATACTGAGTGAATCCCACTGTTCTACGACTTCGATTCACCCCGGAGCTTCAAAATGTATAAGGGTATGAAACGTTATTTTTTTGGGGACTGGTATGAAAAAGGATGTTACTGATTATGTATTGAGGTGTCTCACTTGTCAGAAGGTCAAGTTTGAGCACCGACGGCCTGGTGGTATGGTACAGCCAATGCCAGTGCCTGAGTGGAAGTTCCATGACATTTCTATGGACTTCGTAGTAGGGCTTCCGCCTACAAGGGGAGGTCTGAATATGATTTGGGTTATTGTTGACCGACTGACCAAGGTGGCTCGATTCATACCGATGAAGGACACCTGGAAAGTGGCAAAACTTGCAGAGCTCTTTGATAGAGAGATTGTTCGGCACCATGGGGTACCAAAGACTATCGTGTCTGACAGGGATACCAGATTCCTCTCCAGGTACTGGAAATCCACACGGGAAGCGCTTGTTACCGAGCTGAAGCTAAGTACAGCGTTCCACCCACAGACAGATGGTCAGAGTGAGCACACCATCCAGACACTTGAGGATATGTTACGTGCATGTGCACTTGACTTTCAGACCAGCTGGATTGATAAGTTACATCTGATCGAGTTTAGCTACAACAACAGTTACCATACTTCGATCAAGATGTCTCCCTTCCAGGCATTATACGGTAGACCATGCCGCACGCCATTATGCTGGGATGAGTCGAGTGAGACGGTCATTATAGGACCAGAGTATCTGGAACAAGTTCAAGCAGAGGTACGACAAATCCGGGCTAGCATGAAGTCAGCTCAGGATAGGCAGAAATCATACGCTGATGTGCACAGACGTGACCTGGGGTTCACCATGGGCGATCAGGTATTTCTTAGAGTGTCCCCCATGAAGGGAGTATTTCGTTTTGCCCAGAAAGGCAAGTTGAGCCCGAAATATGTGGGGCCATATGTTGTGACGGAGCGGATCGGCCCGGTAGCTTACAGACTTGATTTACCCGCCGAGCTGGGCAAGGTACATGATGTATTTCATGTGTCCCAGTTAAAGAAATATATGTCTCATCCGTCTCATGTACTTCAGCCTGAAAGGCTAACCTTATAGCCGACCATGCGATCAGTGGAGACTCCGGTACGGATTCTGGATACTAAGACTCGAGACACTCGCCATAAGTCTGTGAGACTGGTGAAGGTTCTCTGGTCTAACCAGTCGTTGAGGAGGCCACTTGGGAGCTGGAAGACAAGATGAAGGCGAAGTACCCGTCATTGTTTACTTCTTAGCGTTTGTATGTATAGGGTATGGGGCGTACCCCTATTTATGGAGGGTAGAGCCGTTTTGGTTATGTGTGTGTACGACATGTATTTGGATACATTGTTTGTATTATTCGTTACCTTGTTATGTTACAGACCGTTGAGTCTGAATGATGTTATGATGTTTTGTTGTTTGGACCTTGTGTCCGATGTTATGTAAGGATGTTGTTAATGTTGTTATGGAAGTATTGTTTATATGTGTTCCCGTGTTCTAATATTTGGTATGTGGGAAGTATGAACTTTGGGGACAAAGTTCTTTTAAGGGGGGTAGATTGAAATACCGCAAACCTCAGTATGTTGTTTAAACATTAAATATGGTATATTAAGACTAAAAAGAGTCTTAGAAACATTAGTAAACAATTTAAACCATAGAAAACACAAACAAATGCCTTAAGGTCAATAAAGGCCAAAATGTGCTCTAAGCTTGGGATAAGCTTGGTTAAGACCTAATGAACTTACCAAGACCTCATTTGTATACTAATGAACATATTAAACCAATTACCAAAGAAAACCAAGCTTGAAAACAAGTTAAAACACAAAATGTGCTTTAAGGAGTCTTAAAGCACATTTTAGAAAAACTGTCTTGTAAATGAGTTTTGAATGGCTAAATGTCCATCATTACTCTTTAATTAATATGTGTACTACTTAGTATCACATTTGGAAGTCTATATCAATGGGAAATCAAAAATTTCACATCTATGTGCCTTGTTTTAGTGAATAGTAACAAAATAAGCAAGTTTATAACATATGTCATTATAAGTGTGACAATTGGTCAAAAAGACTAAAATACTAAATACCCCTTGATATAATATGGGGGCCGGTTTTTAAGGGTGAGTCATCTCCCCTTATTAGTTATCAAGTAAGTAAATTAATAAAGCAAAACACCAAGCACACGAACGACACTTAGTATGCCCCTGTGGCCCGACGTGAGTCAGTAAAATAGCCTTGGTTAAGCTAAAGGGAAGGTTGGAAACCAAATTGGAAAACAACCATAACATACAAAGAGAATCGAACCGGTTATGACATCGACTCCCATACTCACACGCGTGGCCGGAACAGACCGGACTCCTCACTTCCCCCGTTAGCACTTGTTAGTAGTTCAACATTGAACTCAATAAACAATTCACAACAATTGTTTAGTCTTGTTAGACACACACAAGGAAGAGAGAGTCATACTTAACAATACAATAATATTTAACAACTGTAAACTCATTACATGACTTAAGTCTTACAAGGTCATAAACACAGAGAAAAACAAACAACACACAAGCCGGTGTAAACCGGTAGGCAACAGACTGCAAGAAAACCATACCTTGGTCCTTGCTTCGATTGATTTCCACCGTAGGTCACTCCTATACATGTTTAAGAATGTCGGTTAATTACTTACTTAACTTCAAATTTACTAAATGTTTAACATGATTATATGACATGTTTTAATGCCCCAACTTATCCTTGATTACCTACATTATACCCCCTAGGGTTTATTACTTAAGCCATACTCTTATGTTTTTTTTTTTTAAGTTTTGGTCAGTCCGACCCACCGTCCGACCCAACCAACTGGGTCGGACCCTTCCAGTAACTTTGGATTTGAAACATTCTACTTTATCCGACCCATGTCCGACCCAAGTCCTCTGGGTCGGACCATTCCAGAAACTTTACCGTCTTTTAAACTCACCCGTCCGACCCATGTCTGACCCAAGTCCTCGGGTCGGACCGTTCCAGAACCACTTACTGGCGTCTAACGGAGGCCGTCCGACCAAACTTGGGTCGGCCCCCTGGGTCGGACGCCACCAGAACATGCCAAACAATTGTCAAATCCCCTCCAAACTTTTCCTCAACCCTTCTAATGTTTTCCAACACCATTTGGCACACTTATTCTCTCATACAACATCCATAAAACTCATCTTCTTTCTCCTTATACACTTACTCATTTCTTACCAAAATTCCTAACACTTATAATGTTTTCTCCTTAGGTTTCTAAGTGGTGTTTCATACCTATGATAACCACTATGCCAATAATGTTTCCTCACCACTACTACATCATCTCCCAAGCATCTTTACTTCCTAACCAATTCCTTAAACATCTCTATAAGTCTATGGTTTCTTCATGCCATATATTACTTCTCCCTATTCACCAACATTGCACAAGTCCTAAACACAATCTCACCATGATCTTGAAGTATCCCAAACACTCATTTGCACTCTAAATCCTCTAAAACATTGCCTAAGTCCTTTTTATTTCCTAGAATACCTTAATGCATGTTTCTTTCACTAGTAGAACACATAACCATTTTAAACACTTCCTAGCTTACCAAAACTCATTTTAAAACACCTAAAACTTCTTATACATTATCTAAATTTCGACATGGGTTCTCCTAGAACATTACTAGACCAAAACACATTGTTTCCACCATTAAACAATCGAGAACACTAAAATCCATCAAGCACATTCTTATACACAAAACTTCACTCATTTAGCACTACATCACAATATAGTGCATAATTTAAATTGCTTGGCACTTAGGCCCTTAAATAACATGGCTCTTAGGCCCTTAAGATGCATAAATCTTTAACACTGAATTTCCACAATATATTTGCCTTTGACCTGCAAATACACCCAACAATACATATGCCTTTTACTAAGCCCTTGAGAGCATTTTTCTAAGTCATTCACCATTGGCTCCTTAGATCATTTAAATTAACAATATAAGCTCATTTCTCCTAAGACATTATAAGCTACATTAGGTTAGCATATTTACCTCTTTTCCTCACAACTTCTTTCTTGTTTCCTTGTTTAAAATCGGTAAGGGTGTTTGATTTCTTGTCAACTTCTAAACAATATACAAATAATGCAATGAGTATACAAGCTTTATGCTTCATCTCATTATAAACCCTAGTTACATATATTATTTTTAAAGCATTAAGATGATTGTTTTACCTTGGAATGGAAGGAGAGTTTGGATATGTAACAGAGAGGACTCCACCAAGCCCTTGGAAGGTTCAAATGAAGCTAAAACAAGCAAGGTAAAGGACACTATTAAGGGTAATTTTCGGACAACACACAAACATGAAGGAAACGTTATTTTTCTTTGAGTTTCCTTACCTAGAAGCAAAGGAGAACAACAATATGTGAAAAGATGAGCTCAAGCTCCTCCCATGGGGATTCCTCTTGGCACCGAAATGGAGCTCTTGGGATTTTGAGAAGATAGGAATGAAGAGCTTGATGAGACTAAGAGAATGGTGGTCTTTGTTTTTGATTTGGCAAAGTGAGCTAGGAGTTACAAGAGGTTGAAGATGAAGAATGGTGGTGGTACTATTGCAAAACCGTGAATGGAGAATGAAGAAGAGATAGAAGAGAGCTTGGAACCGTGGGAAATGAAGAGGGAAATGAGAAGTGAAGATAAGTTCACTTTTGGAGATATTTAAGTAATAGGTAAATAGTGTTTTGCTTTATTAATTTTACTTACTTGATAACTAACAAGGGGAGATGACTCACCCTTATAAAAACTGGCCCCCATATTATACCAAGGGGTATTTTAGTCTTTGTTGACCAATTGTCACACTTATAATGACATATGTTATAAACTTGCTTATTTTGTTACTATTCACTAAAACAAGGCACATAGATGTGAAATTTTTTATTTCCCATTGATATAGACTTCCAAATGTGATACTAAGTAGTACACTTATTAATTAAAGAGTAATGATGGACATTTAGCCATTCAAAACTCATTTACAAGACAATTTTTCAAAAATGTGCTTTAAGACTCCTTAAAGCACATTCTGTGTTTTAACTTGTTTTCAAGCTTGGTTTTCTTTGGTAATTGGTTTAATATGTTCATTAGTATACAAATGAGGTCTTGGTAAGTTCATTAGGTCTTAACCAAGCTTATCCCAAGCTTAGAGCACATTTTGCCCTTTATTGACCTTAAGGCATTTGTTTATGTTTTCTATGGTTTAAATTGTTTACTAATGTTTCTAAGACTCTTTTTAGTCTTAATATACCATATTTAAATGTTTAAAAAACATACTGAGGTTTGGGGTATTTCAAAATTAAATCATGAGCAATTATTGCTATACATATTATGGTATAAAATATATATAGTCGAAAAGGAACATTAGATTATACATTAATCTCTAACTAAAGAGAAAATATTATAAAGGAGAAATAAACTCCTAAATTAATATCACATGTAACATATTATAATACATGTGTTAAATACCACCAATATTCCATTACAAATTATATAGATATTTTTTTATACACCCTAAAAAATTATAGACACAAATATATACTTATATATATATATATAAGCTATGTTACAAAAAAAAATAGTCACCACCTAACATATGACTATAGTTACATATGTACAAATTATGTTACAACACATTAACTAATAATGTGAATGTTTGAATTCCCTTCAAATACAAGCCGATTACCTGCAGTGGTAAAGAAAAAAATAATAAATAAATAGACCATCATTAGACATGTTAATTTAGTAATAAAGTAAAAAAACAAGTACATTAGAACATCAATTACCTTACTTTTCTAACCCTTTTCCTTATTCCTCTTCCATATTGTCGGCCACCCAACCAGTAGTACACTGCTACTTCTCTTCCCTTCTAGTCCCGAAGCGGCTCTAGTGACTTCGCAGGAGATCGAAGGCACGGTGTCTTCGCTGAACTGATCCGTTTGATTCATTTTTTTTATGATCTGATGGTCTATAATTAAAATGAGAAATTTAAGGGTATATGAGTAATCTTTGCCTTCTGACAGAGGTATTGAGGGGTATAAACGTAAACATCTACCCACTCATAAACCTTTTATGTTTCCCGCACCTTTTTTAACATTTGTCTTCAGTCCCTCCGAGAACCCTACTTCTCTTTTGCCCTCTTCTCCCGCTACACCAATCTTGATAACTTTGTTTCCTGCTTCAAGGAAGTCTTTGTCTGTCACGGTTTTCCGGCGACCTTGGCGTACATCCCTGCTTATGTGCACACACACTCCTATATCAACACCTGTGGAATTGGGGGCAAAGTCGAGCAAGAAGTTCAAACCGCATATCCCTTTCATAATTCATCGTCAGCGAATGGATAATGAGATTGACGATTCTACTTTCCGGTCTAGACGTCCAGGACGCAGCAATGCTGAGTCAAGTGTGTCAGGTTTGTTCTCACTCAGATTAGTTCACCGCAGTATCCTCATCACCGACTCTCGTCTGCCTCCTATCCCCCAAATTATGCCAGTACTTTACTTGGAACCAATCTTTTCGCTTGTGCCAATATCTTTCTAATCACTTCTACACAACGCTTACTCCTCCGTGTTCTCGCTTGTGCCTGTATTTTCTAACTTCAAACTACTTAGGGGAGCCAATTTGTTGGTAAGGTCTTATTGCATTCGCTTGGAGATAAAACAAAATCCTCAAGTTATTCCTTTTCGATCGCTACTTATTATAACAAGGCCAAGGTGTTGGCTGCTTACCTCGCTTGCGGTTGCTAGTTCTCGTTGATTTGAAGGATGGAAGGAATCAGTTACAAAAAGAGAGAGCAGAGAGCTAGGGGTGAAGGGGGATAGACCCCGGTTGATGGCTATGACCAAGTCTCCCTCTCGTGCTCTTATGGAGATAAAAAATTGGAGCAAAGGGAATGATTGAGGAGGGATAGAAGGGGGTACCGAATAATCCACAATTCTTTTTCCTAATCACCGCTAATTTTCTTATTCATTAGGTAATCTGGGTGGGAGGTAACTGAGAGGTAGATAATGGCAGTGAGAGCGAAGAGAAGCAACAGCAGTCAGAGATGCAAATCGGAAAATATATGCTCGGTAGGATTTTTAATGAAGGTATATGCATATCCTTTCTGCTTTTACATGTTTTGAATGTTAATGAGATCAAAGATAATATATGTGTATAAAATATACATAGGTTTTGAATAACTAAGTCTCAGGTTTCTATCTATTGTTGATCTATATCTACTATTGTATGCACAATGCAGATAATGTGTTTGTGAAAATGCATAGAAGGGAATATCACTGAGATTTGTTAGATGTAGAAGCAGTTTAACACTTCATTAGTTATAAAATCATTGTGTTGGTTATGATTTATTAACCAAAAGTTAAAAGTATGCCTAGAGGAATTGATTACATGATTGGATTTGTTTACCTAAGCTTGGAGTTGGAGTAGTTAATTTGTTTGCTAGTTAAAACAAAGTGTAGTTGATTGGTGTTGGTAAGTCTTTTCGGTGCAGGTTTTTTGTATTTATTGTTTATGTTAATTTTGTGGTAGCGTGTATGTACTTTAATTCTAAGAAAGTGTGTTTTTCAGTGTGGATGGTGAGGGAGGAGCTGACATGTGTTCATGATCTGTTTAGTATTAGTTATTTGTAAAAGTTCTTTATTTTTGTAAAGCTTTAATAACATTCCTTGCCATGGCGAGTTTAAGGATGTTATAAATGATCATGGTGAGTTAGGAGATGTTACATATCATCATGAAATTTTGGTAAAATAGTATACATCACTTGTCTACAGTGAGGCAAATATTACTACTTCGCTGGTGGTTAATTGTATGCTTTAAAGTAGGCTTCCTCTTGCTTTGAGCTTGCACCTATTATTTTGTAAGTTATCCTACAAACTTAGTATATGTGTATATGAAGTTCTGGTGCACTTATAAGTATACGACAAACCATAAGGATATTGAAACTTATGTGCTAATTAGACATGTTTTGTCAGAGAGAGTGGAGTGGGTGGTGCTGGCAACACATGTTGCTTTGTTTATTTATGTAATATTATATTTCTAATTGAAGTGTTAATTTATCAGCTGGGTACGTATGCTTGATTAGTTTGATTCTTGTAGAATTAGTTTATCCCTTATACATTGAGTGAGATTTATGTCTTTAAGTCTTATTAATTATAGCTATTTTGTTTTAGTAGTGAAAACACTTTGATTGCTCTAAGTTGTTGACATGTGAGAATTTTTAGCAAAGTAAATATGTGTCTTTGCAGAGTAAGTCAAATACTGGAATCAACCACTTATTATTGAGCTATACAAGTAGAATACTCCACCAGACCGGGGTAGGGGATGTCACAAATTATCTTTATGCTGTAGTCATATTGGCCACGTGACAATTATAAGATCTTTTGAGATTTTGGGAACCTGCAAAACAAGGGCTCTGTTCGTTTTTCCTACAGAAGCTTGTCATGCCATGTGTCCAATTATGTTTGCTATTATGCTTCTAATGTTTGTTCTTTGTCAGTGCCTTCTAGCTCTGTGTAAAGACTGACTCCCCACCCCTCACCCCCCTCAAACGATTCGTTTGATTTTTAAATGACGGGAGGTACTGGATGTTTGCTTGAACCTTGCTACTGCGTATCTCTGTATGTTAACAAGCTAATATAAGTCTCTTTTGACTTGTAGGTGGCCTGACTGGATATCTATGTTTCAGAGAGCTGACTTTTGAAGACTTTCTATGGTATGCACCTCACATGATTTTGTCCAATTGTGCTTCTCTGTGAAGCGCCATTCTGTACTTGAGGAAAGGTCTAATATTTATTACTCATGTTTAATAAAGGGATTTGTTTTCATGGTGATATTTTTCCCGTACTGGGGCAAATGATACAACAAGTTTATTCTTTCAGGGCAAATTTTGTTTTCTAGACTCGAGCTCTAAATATTCATGTTCCACAATTGTTCATTTTTCCTGAAACTCAATCTGAAAATGGTAGTTGCTATTAACCACTTCTCCCTTTTAGTGTAGTGACATATTGTTGTTTGTATAACTTTTGTGCCTGATTTTAGACTTGGTTGTCCTACTATGCAGAGTCTTTGAATAATTTATGAATGTACCGATTTCCAATTCCAAGCAAGGGGAGACAGTGTGGATTGAGGACCTTGTGAAGATGTTATGTTGTATAAAGGGTTTGTTCAGAGGACGAAATTCAACAAGATGAAGGTATTATTACTTCTTTACCTCTATCACTTAAGATACTGTAATTATTACCTAGAGTATTTGAGAGCATATATTGATTTAAAGACAAAAATATAAATTTGTTTCAATGCAGATGAAAGGAGAAGTCAAAGTGCACAAGTTCAGCTGGAGATGACGAAATGAAATTTCGGATATCATAGTAAAGAAGCTGGGGCAAAAGGGAAGTTGGGAACAAGCAGAGGAACAGATAAATATTGGTTCATCCGTCTTGGGAGGATATAAGTTGTGATATTGTAGAGTACAATGTTGACTACCATCACTTGTAAATGTGGGAAAGGTTGCAGTTGATTGATATAATATTTGTTTTTGGATGTCATGTATACTTTTGGATTTAAGTACATACATGTTATTTATTACGTTCTTCCTCAAATGAAGAAAAGAAACTTCTATTGAAGTGATTTACATTTTTTTTCATCAGCTGATCGTTATGGTATGTCCGTTTTCCCTTTATTTTATTTTTAACACTTTTGTCATGATTTTCAGAAGAGTGATCTGAAGCTTGAGTAGCTTCTTTACTTGTATTATAATTTTGGGTTTAACAGATTTATATTATATGTTTACCACCATTTAGTCATGAAAATCTATGATATGGTCAATCTAAAGTGTGATCTAGTCACCTTGCACACATCAGGTCTAAATTTTGGCCAACATATAGAATTCTATACCCCTACAGGGCTACCCGATCTCATAACATTGAATTACCTGTCCGTCCTGTGATGCAGTTAGCTGAATCCTTTTCGGTCAAGCTTTTTTGACCAGACCCTCTCGATACCTGACTTACAGGCGAGTTTTACTATCATCTTGTCATAAAAATCTACCATGTCCATGTGGTTATAAAAAAGTATGATCCAGTCACGGAATTTGTAGGTAACTGGTCCTTTTTTTTAGACAACATATATAATAGTATACCCTACAGGGCTACCCGACCGCACACCATTGAGCTACCTATCCGTCCTGTGATACAGCTACCTGAATCCTCCCAGGCCAAACTTTTTTTACCAGACCGTCTTGATACCTCACTTATAGGCGAGTTCTATCACAATAGTGTCATAAAAATCTACCATGAGGTCATAAAAAAGTATGATCCAGTCACGAAATTTCCAGGCATCAGGTACTTTTTTTAGCCAACATATACAATAGTATTCCCCTACAGGGCTACCCGATCGCACAAGATTGAGCTACCTGCTCGTCCTGTGTAACACCCCCAAACACTGGCCTAGGAGTTAGGGGTATTACACGCCGCGTATTATTACATAATAACGCAAGGCTCTAATAAACAGACTTATACAGATAATCAAATAAGGCCCAAACGAATACTTGAATAAAGTATAAACCAAAATGATGTCGTAACATCCCAAAGTAATAACAGAACCCACCAAAACGAATATCAAAAGCAAGAGCTAACTGAAGAGGCCCAAACAACAACCCATAAGCATGTCAGAAAACAGAACAGAAGTCCATACAACTATGCCCAGTAGACGACAAACTTCATCAACCAGCATGCTCAAAACATTTATAGAATGTTAACAAATAAGAAGGAGTCAAAGTAATCCATAAGCATGTCAGAAAACAGAACAGAAGTCCATACAATAGAGGACTAAACAGAGCCAAAAGCAGACAGAAGCAGAAAACAGAGTGGGACACTAGTTGATCACAACATACAGACAGAACAAGCAACTAGCTCGTGAACAGAACGAGGAAACCTCACTTGTAAACAGAACAGGTGAAAACACCCGTGAACAAAACGGGGAACATCACCCGTGAAGCGGAAGGATCCTACATAGCGTGTGTAACACCCCAACTACAACCCTACATTTAACAACACATTGCAGCGGAAACTCAACTCATCACATTACTTATTTCAATGGTGTTACACGCCGTTAACCACCCACGTGGCTAACAAGGCTAATACATGTACTTTGTATCGGTCTGATGGACTAGACTCCCGAGCCACTACACGTTACATTTGCTTCCCTTAACAACAACCCATATACTTTATACATTCCAATGGTACCAAGTATTTACAAACTAATGCCGATAACAATTTCGGTCTTACTACGCCTACCATGCTCACGCCATTTAAATGGCTACACATGTATAAACATCTACCCCGTCCTACTCTCGAACGGCTTCCAGCTCCTTGTACCTGAAATAGAAAAGGAGAGAAAGGGTGGCCCCCAAGGGGCTCAGCACCTTTGCTGGTATGGTAATCCCGCAGCCCACATGCTACCGGGCCACGCACAACTAATTGTCGTCTTAGCATGCAGTTGATTATATTTAAATCATGCATACAAACCATAAACACACAACTCTTTGCATACACCCAACAATAGGGCTCAACATATATCCAACACATCCACACTTAACAAATCATCCAATGATTTTTAACCCTAGAGTGGCTCTCCTCTAAAAAGGAGCTACTTCCTTAATGAATGACACGTACCCATTAATCGAGTTATCCTTAAACGCCTCCTGTCACAACTGGGATTCATTTCCATGATCCACACACTCCATATCCTACAACATATCTCATTCCTCACATAACAAAACATAACAAAACCTTTCTTGTTTCGGCGTACACACGATAACATCGCATTCATTTTAAACACCTAACGTATACATATCATAGCATAGCAAGGGAAATTGTCTAGCACAATATCAACACAAAACACCATAAGATCGGTTCACACAAGGAACCTTCCACCATAGTTAGTATACATAGTGAGCCTAGAGATTATTGCCAATCTCATGCTAAGCTCGTTACCAACCTCATTACCGTCCAGTTATATCGAACGGTTAACTTAAACCCAAGGTGTGTCGGATATAGTAATCCCAAGCACACCGAAATAACATTCGTATGCCCCTGTGGCCCGACGTGAGTCAGTAACTAGCTTTGGATAAGCTAAGGGAAGGTAGAAACCAAATTGGAATACAACCTATACATACACCAAGAGAGCCGAACCGGATATGACATCGACTCCCGTCCATCACACGCGTGGCCGGAACAACCGGACTCCTCACCCCCCCCCCATTAGTACATATACACTTATAAATAAGTAGTTAAAGATCCATTATGGAGCCTACCACATCCACACACCATACGGTATCATAACCGAGTTAAGCACACAAGGGAGGTACACACACTTGCATACAACAACAATGTCCAACTAACTCACACATAACCGTGGTTAGCACGTTCCCAAGGTTTGGGCCGTCAACTCCGAATACCGATCACTCATGTGTTCCTAGATTTGGTTAGCTAAGGTTTAACACATATTTGAGGTTAAATGGTATCGGAGGCCAAATTCGCCACATAAATGAATTACTATAAACTCATTACATGTTTTAAATCTTACAAGGTGGCAAACACTCAGAAAAACATATTGGCATACAAGCCGGTGTAATCCGGTAGGACACAGGTTGCAAGAAAACCATACCTGTCACCGGAGTCCACTTTATCATGTCCACTTATGTTCCTCGAGCAATTCTCGAACAACTGATAACATTACAATTACTTTCATTAACATTGGAGTTACATGCTTGTTTAAAGTCTAATGCTTATCTTTCTAACCATCATCACTCCCTAATGTTGGACCACTAAGTCATTGTAGTTTAAACTTAATCATATAAGTTATCATTCACTTCTCATTACACCTCAAACTTGTTTACACCTCTTAAGGCCTTTACATGTCACCAAACAAGGCCTAAACATCATCTAAAACCATTACCATTCAATCCCCCATCATTAGGAGCCTTAAACAAATTTTTTTCTTCATTTCTGGTCTGGACCGCCCCTCTGGGGCGGTCCCAGGGGCGGTCCACAACAGATGCTACACGTTCCCTTTTTTTCACTTCTCTGCACTGGACCTCCCCACAGGGGCGGTCCGTAGGGGCGGTCCACTGCAGAACCAATTTTCTAATGTGCTTTTCTCCTCTTTATGAACTCCAAATTCATCCCAATTTTTTCCTATGCTTTACACATGTTCTCCCACATGTTTTAACATCTTCTGGGCACACTTAACCCTTTCAAAACATCCCAAAAATTCCTTAAACTTTTACTCAACTTTTACTAAGTCCTTAACACTTAGAACATTTTTTTCTTACACTTGTAACTTGTATTCTTGCCTAAAACTTCACCTAACCAAAGTACACCCTCACTACCTTATAACCACCCTTCTAAACATCATTTGCACTACACTCATCCCCTTTACACACACTCCTCAAGTTTTTCCCACAAGTTCATAATTAAACCTTCACAAGGCGTTACACTTTCATTGTTCACCAAACTTTGCACAAGACTTTACGACACCTCCACCATCACCTTGGTGTATCAAGAAGTCATCCATTAGTTCCCTAAATCTCCAAGACTATGCCTAAATCCTTATAGCACCTTAGAACACCTTAATGCATGTTTTCTTCCTTAGTGAAGCATGTATCCATTCCTAACAATTCCTAGTTCACCCAAGTTCATTTAAGCACTTAAAACTCCTTATACATTTTACAAATTTCGCCATGGGTTCTCTTAGCACATCATCTTTCCAAACTCATAGTTTTCACCACTAAACATTCAAGAACACCTAAATCCATCAAAAACACCATCACCCACAAGACTTCACCAAATTTAACACTACATCACAATATAGTGCATAATTTAAATTACTTGGCACTTAGGCCCTTAAATGCATGGCTCTTAGGCCCTTAAATTGCATAAATCTTAAACACTGAATTTCCCACATAATAATGCCCTTGACCTGCAAATACACTCAACATTACATATGTCCTTTTACTAGTCTCCTTGAGAACTTTTCACTAAGTCCTTTACCATTAGCTCCTTAGGTAGTTTTAACAAGCATTATAAGCTCATTTCTCCTAAGGCATTAAACCACATTGAGATAGCATATTTACCTCTTTTCCACCCAAACTTCTTTCTTGTTTCCTTATAAAACCGGTAAGGTATTTGATTCCTTGTCAACTACTACACAATATACAACATTGAAATGAGTATACAAGCTTTAAGCTTCATCTCATTGTAAACCCTAGGTTTACATTGTTTCAAAAACATTAATGTAGTTGTTTTACCTTGATCTTTGAAGAGTTTGAATATCTATGAAGAGAGGACTCCACCTAGTCCATGAAAGGTTGGAATGAAGCTAGAACAAAGTCACACCAAGAGCACCATTAATGTGCAATTTCGGTCAAGGCAAAACATGAAGGAAACTTGATTTTTCTTTGAGATTCCTTACCTAGAAGCAAAGGAGAGTAATAATATGTAGAAACACAAGCTCAAGCTCCATCCATGGTGATTCCTCTTGGCACCAAAACAGAGCTCTTGGGATTTTGAAAGGATAGAATTGAAGAGCTTGATGAGAGGAAGAGATTGGTGGTGTTTGTTTTTTATTTGGACATGTGAGCTAGATTTTACAAGAGGTCAAAGGTAGAGTTTAAATGGTGGTGGTGTGTACTACCATGAGAGAGCAGCAAGAAGGGAGGTAGAAGAAGAGTGGAACCGTGTGAAATGAGAAAGAAATGAGAGAATGAAGATAACCTTTGCTTTTTGAAGATATTTGTTCTTATAAAGCAAATAGTACATTAATTAGTCATTCTTTTCTTCTTATCTTAAATTAACAAGGGTGGTGAGTCACCACACCTTAAAACCAGCCCCCAATAGTACCTAGGGGTATTTTAGACTTTATTAATCAATTGTCTCACTTATAATAACATATGTTACAAACTAGCTTATAAAAATCACTATTCACAAAAACAAGGCACATAGAAGTGAAATTTTTGATTTCCTATTGATATAGTCTTCCAAATGTGATACTATATAGTACACATGTTAATTAAAGAGTAATGATGGACATTTAGCCATTCAAAACTCATTTACAAGACAATTTTTCAAAAACGTGCTTTAAGACTCCTTAAAGCACATTTTGTGTTTAACTTGTTTTCAAACTTGGTTTTCTTTAGTAATTGATTCAATATGTTCATTAACATATTTATAAGGTATTGGTATGACCATTAGGTCTTATACAAATTTATCCCAAGCTTAGAGCACATTTTTGCTCTTATTGACTTAAGGTATTTCTTCTTGTGTTTTGTTTGGTTTCATTGTCTACCAAAGTTTCCTAAGGACTTAATTAGCCTTATAAAGTCATAATTAATATTATCAAGTCTTGGTAGGCTCTTTGGGTCCTAACCAAGTTCACTCCAAGCTTAGAGCATGTTTTTGCTCAAACCGTGTCTTAGTGTTTTATTGTGTTTTACCATGGTTTAAATGGTTCATTTATGTTTCTAAGGCACTTTTTAGCCTTTAAATACCATAGTTTAACATTTACACAACATACCAAGGTTTGGGGTATTTCAATCTACCCCCCTTAAAAGAACTTCGTCCTCGAAGTTCACATTTCCTCGCATCATTGGATTAGAATACGGGAATTATTTATAGCCATAAAACTTCCATTACCAACCACCCTTTACATCCAACCTCGGACTTAATGGTCCGGGCAACATATCCACATTATACATAAAATATCATACTCACATGGTAACCTCGGACTTAATGGTCCGGGTACCTTCACCACACTTGCACTTACATAATATCCCTCAGACTCTTAGGTCTGGGTGACATAACCACATTTGGACTCGTAGGCCCGGGTAACACAATCAATTCAGAACCCCCCACATTAGAACTCAAGGTCTAAAATAATATTATTACTTATTCCACACACATGTCTTAGCATGTATATCAAACAGAAATACCTTTTCCATCTCTCCATGGGTTCGAATCCCATGTTGAGTACATATACACTGTGATCCCGCAGAACCCGGTCGCGATGGACACCTTCTGGTCCCCGTTCCTTTAGGAGATCAAAACATTCACTTAATTTTTAACATATGTACTTCTCATGTCACCGGTCCGAAGACAAAGGCTCATACGTCCTCAGCTCGTGAGCAAGTACTACAAAAATATTCTTTACTAGGTTAAGTATAAGAAGATCTTTTATTCAAAATATTAATCGATTGTTCGAAAACACCAATTGAAAATCCTTTTGAAAACACCACACAACTCCAAGTCCAGTTTATGCTCCTTGTATTTTTCTTAACATGGTTGTTTGTGACCACTTACAGGGAGCTTCAAGAGTCATCCAACCCTGATGTGATCAGCATCAGTGTTGAACTATCTTTCCACCCCAATTTGTGTTCGGCTTCCCTTGATCTCATGATAATCAAGTTTCACCTCCCACTTCTTTTTCAACCAACAACTAATTCAAGCGTATCCCATTTTCTATCTTTAAATCCTTCTAGTCATAATCATTACATCTCCAAGGAATAGAACTCCGTCTATCAATCATCACCCAAATCCAACTTAATTCAAGTTACCTAGGGAATTTAATTCTCACTAGGTTCTACGTCGGTCTCATACCCCTTCATAAATCACAACATTGTATATATATACATATATTTTTTTATCAAAATACATACATGGTTTACATTTATGCACCGTCGGGGTTTTAGTTCCCCGGGAGTTTCTTTACTCCCTTCCACTTGTACTCTCACACACCCACTGTTAACAAGATAAACACACTTCCCACAATGGTATTCGCATCTTCTGTGCGCAATTACCACAATTTAACCACAAATAAATGCGTATGTTTATATAACACACGCGCCAACCATCATAACAAATCATTTTGTGCTATGCACAACCCCGTTCACGTACACTTGTACGGTAAAACACACTAAGTGGTTTTGCGCTCTACCCCCCTTAAAGGGATTACGCCCACGTAATCAATCACTAAACCTTGGCTTAAAAATGTTCTGCCGTCGTGAAGTGTTTTGACTTCCACGCGGTCTATTACACAATGGATTCTGATTAGAGGATCTTAACCATATTGGCGGTTTAGTCCCTAAACCAAGAATTCGCATTGGAGTTCTAACTCATAACCGGTTTCGGTCCTGGCCTGTGAGGCTTTTAGGCATTGACAACTAGCCATTTATTCATATTCACCATGTATATTCAGTATCTGGTGTATGGGCTCCCTGGCCTCTGTTGCGCAACTCTGGTAATTATAGATCTAGTTTGCCCCATTCGTTACTGTTACTGTATTATACATCTCTAATGTATTACCCTTATCTAGGTAACAATGGTTTCTCAACCGACGCATGGTATCTCTTACCCTGAGCGAATTCGGTGAGTTCAAAACTTTCCATCCACTTCTCCAATAGCTTACAGCGTAACTACTATGTAATTCACAATGATTGACTTGCTTCTACCGACTTACTGTCGGTTGAGATTGAGCTACTACCTAATGTGTAGTGCTCTCTCGGTTATTTCCACACCTGGGGTATATTTCATACCCATTTGGTATTTAGTGCCAGTGTTATCACTTATTCTTAATCATACCTCCACATTTGGTTTCGTACAAGTACTTTCTATTGGTATGACCTTGCATTTCTATGCATTGATCATTATAGTATTATAGTTTTCTTCCTACATCCACCACAATTAACATTTCCCAAATCCTAGCTATCCCACTTGATCATTACTGCGCAAGTGCAATACCAAAACACTCAGTCATACAGAGTGCAGAGGCGTAAACTCTTGACAGTAAATCTCTTATGCGATTGCGATTGCCAATTTTCACTGTGTTTCACTGAAATTCTTATCACATAACACTTGCTTCTGGCTTGTTGCTCGGTTCCTTTGCTATCACTTACTGTTGTGTCGGTTAACTCATAACTCTGCTCACTTACCATTTTATCATCTAACAATACTCATACAACGGTCGCTTATTGCGTACCGTATCCTTACTCATTATACAACATCAACTTATACTGCATCCGCTATTATATTAGCTTCCGCCATTACACTGGGTTTATCTGGCCACTTATTTGGCTGATTTTTTTTTGAATATACTATTTTTTTTTTTGAGCCTTTATGTTCCTTGAGCGTTGTTCGCTACACATTTAGCTTCACACACCTATGGTGATTGCTATCAGACTTATTACTCTTCCTGTGTACACAACTGGTACGAGCACTTCTTTTCGTATTATTTTATTCAAATCATCCTGGGGTAATAACAACGTGGTCCATCCTCCACATACTTCTTGAACTTGGTCCACACAACTACCGCTCTCGCGGTTTCACATATCGAGAGGTATCCCCACTCTTAAAGCAGTGGTTCGTTCTCCGCTCTATTTCCTTGTGTAACATATACTTCTGCAACCGATCAAATTTACATATCACAAGTTGTTGTGGCTTATAAGCCTTACTGTCACGATTCCTTCCAAGTTATCTCTCTGGCAACTTAGGGTCCTACTTTTAAGTGGTTTATCTTCAGTGTTTAATCCGGGTAATTGTTCCAAATCTTGTGTTTCTGTTATATTGCTCCATCTAACAATGTTTAATCCAAACACCCCTCAAGGATTGCTCCCGGGTGTTACTAACATATGCCATTACATCTGGCTTGCACTCATGGGTACATTCCGTTAGCCACGCCTTTTTGCGTTCTTCACTGGTTATTATCTTCTTCTGTGAAGATCAACATTTCCTGATAGTGTAGGTACTCATTTTGGGAGTTTTCATCCCGTTCATTGCACATTAATGTGTCCACATTAGGCTGGGTCACCATTCCAGCTATCACGTTTATCCCTGAGGATCCTTAAGTCATATAAGATGTCTTTACATTCAGTTAGTGCACTTCGCACCTCTGACTCTTAAACATTCTTGAAAGGAATTCACTAATTCCTTTGTCTCGTTAACTTAACTGAGTTCCTTAACTTCAACCATTCCTTGTAATCTCTAGCTCTTGTTTGATTTACTGCTGACCGTAGACGGAGTCGACTACTTCCCGTGTTTTCGGACTCTACTCGTATACATATGTGGGGTACCATAATGATACATTGCTACCTACCCAACTAACCATAAGTAGGTCTGTCAGGCCCACAAGCTCCTATCGGAGTGCGGTCGTCCCACAATTCAGTTGGTACACTCGTAGTGTCCGTCACACGCCTAGGTGAAGTATTCTGTTGTCAACTCCCTTATATTGTCCCTTGACAATATGCGTCCCGTGCTTCCCGAACTTAATCGAAGGAAAGTTTATCCACTATTGTATCTTATCATCTGCCCTTGGTTTTACTGGTTTGGTTTAAAAGAAGGTTGGAAAGAAGTGTTGGTTTGAAAGAAATTTGGTTTTGAAAAGAAAAGGGTTTGAATAAATCTGGGTTGAAAGAAAAATTTTCATGGTTTCACAACATCTTCTTACCTTAGCCAAGTCTAGCTTCTTGCTGACTGGTGTACTTACAATTACAGAGTTAGGCTAGCAGGCCCTTCCACTGTTATGACAATCACATTTAACTTTATTTACTTTTCCAAGTACTTTGTAGTGGTTATAAATTTCCCGAATAGCCCTGTTATAGCAGCACTTGCTATGGCAAGTGCGCCATGCTAACTGGCTATCGGTTCAAACACATACCGGTTGTGGTATTGTTTTTTACCCGCACTATCATCAGTGGCCTTGTTGGCCCTTATTGTTCTTACGGTCTCGACAATAACCTTTGGTAACTTCTCACTGTATTCACATAATTTATCAACTGGGGTGTCTCCCATTCTTGGAGTCCCCTTTTTACTTAGCATTATTTTTCTCTTGTAGCCCGTTCCACGCATCGTCGTGGTTACTGAGACTTGTCTCTTGTTTGGGCACTACGTTATGGTTCCTTAGTTGGTTGGTATACCGTTGGTGTATTACTTACCAACTGTGGTCCCGTAGACATTCGTCTCGGGTTTCACTAATCCACTTCTTGCTTGTTGCACGGTCAGTGCGTTGCAAGCTGGTTATTCTCGACTGCTCTGCATGTCGACCCAGGTTGCCGGAAATTCTATTCTTCTGTACACTTCTTCGCTCTTCGCTATGAAATGCGGTTAACACTGGTTAGATGGAACCGTCTCCGGGATTCCCAGTTTTCGGGATCTACCGTATGACAGGTTCTCCGTACCTTAGATGTGTCTAATAACAGCCAGACCGGTATTCCCGAGTAAGTGGACTTCCATCTCTCTGGCGTTGTTTCCCAAGTTATATACAGGGATTGTGGAGGGCGGGAAGGATATAGTAGGTTTCCAGTATTCACTGGTAGTTCCTTACTAGCGTATCTCTCACGCTATCACTCAACCCTTAACCCAAAGTACTAAAATCCTAACTCGGTACTTCCTAAGCTCGGTAATTCAGTCATCAGAGCGATACTTCGCTCTGATACCACTTTTGTAACACCCCAACTACAACCACTACATTTACAACACATTGCAGCGGAAACCTCACTCTCATACATTACTTATTTCAATGGTGTTACACGCCGTTAACCACCCACGTGGCTAACAAGGCTAATACATGTACTTTGTATCGGTCTGATGGACTAGACTCCCGAGCCTACCATTACATTTGCTTCCCTTAACAACAACCCATATACTTTATACATTCCATGGTACCAGTATTTACAAACTAATGCCGATAACAATTTCGGTCTTACTACGCCTACCATGCTTACGCCATTTAAATGGCTACACATGTATAAACATCTACCCCGTCCTACTCTCGAACGGCTTTCAGCTCCTTGTACTGAAATAGAAAAGGAGAGAAAGGGTGGCCCCCAAGGGGCTCAGCACCTTTGCTGGTATGGTAACCCCGCAGCCCACATGCTACCGGGCCACGCACAACTAATTGTCGTCTTAGCATGCAGTTGATTAATTTAAATCATGCATACAAACATAACACACAACTCTTTGCATACACCCCAATAGGGCTCAACATATAATCCCACACATCCACACTTAACAAATCATCCAATGATTCCTTTAACCCTAGAGTGGCTCTCCTCTAAAACGGAGCTACTTCCTTAGTGAACGACACGTACCCATTAATCGGGTTATCCTTAAACGCCTCTTGTCACAAACTGGGATTCATTTCCATGATCCACACACTCCATATCCTACAACATATCTCATTCCTCACATAACAAAACCTTTCTTGTTTCGGCGCACACATGATAACATCGCATTCATTTTAAACACCTAACGTATACATATCATAGCATAGCAGGGAAATTGCTTAGCACAATAACAACACAAACACCATAAGATCGGTTCACACAAGGAACCTTCCACCATAGTTAGTATATATAGTGAGCCTAGAGATTATTGCCAATCTCATGCTAAGCTCGTTACCAACCTCGTTACCGTCCAGTTATATCGAACGGTTAACTTAAACCCAAGGTGTGTCGGATATAGTAATCCCAAGCACACCGAAATAACATTCGTATGCCCCTGTGGCCCGACGTGAGTCAGTAACTAGCTTTGGATAAGCTAAGGGAAGGTAGAAACCAAATTGGAATACAACCTATACATACACCAAGAGAGCCGAACCGGATATGACATCGACTCCCGTCCATCACACGCGTGGCCGGAACAACCGGACTCCTCACCCCCCATTAGTACATATACTTATAAATAAGTAGTTAGAGATCCATTATGGAGCCTACCACATCCACACACCATACGGTATCATAACCGAGTTAAGCACACAAGGGAGGTTCACACACTTGCATACAACAACAATATCCAACTAACTCACACATAGCCGTGGTTAGAACGTTCCCAAGGTTTGGGTCGTAACTCCGAATACCGATCTCATGTGTTCCTAGTTTGGTTAGCTAAGGTTTAACACTTATTTGAGGTTAAATGGTATCGGAGGCCAAATTCGCCACATAAATGAATTACTATAAACTCATTACATGTTTTAATCTTACAAGGTGGCAAACACTCAGAAAAACATTGGCATACAAGCCGGTGTAATCCGGTAGGACACAGGTTGCAAGAAAACCATACCTGTCACCGGAGTCCACTTTATCATGTCCACTTATGTTCCTCGAGCAATTCTCGAACAACTGATAACATTACAATTACTTTCATTAACATTGGAGTAACATGCTTGTTTAAAGTCTAATGCTTATCTTTCTAACCATCATCACTCCCTAATGTTGGACCACTAAGTCATTGTAGTTTAAACTTAATCATATAAGTTAATCACTTCTCATTACACCTCATACTTGTTTACACCTCTTAAGGCCTTTACATGTCACCAAACAAGGCCTAAACATCATCTAAAACCATTACCATTCAATCCCCCATCATTAGGAGCCTTAAACAAATTTTTTTCTTCATTTCTGGTCTGGACCGCCCCTCTGGGGCGGTCCCAGGGGCGGTCCACAACAGATGCTACACGTTCCTTTTTTTTTCACTTCTCTGCACTGGACCTCCCCACAGGGGCGGTCCACTGCAGAACCAATTTTCTAATGTGCTTTTCTCCTCTTTATGAACTCCAAATTCATCCCAATTTTTTCCTATGCTTTACACATGTTCTCCCACATGTTTTAACATCTTTTGGGCACACTTAAACCCTTTCAAAACATCCCAAAAATTCCTTAAACTTTTACTCAACTTTTACTAAGTCCTTAACACTTAGAACATTTTTTTCTTACACTTGTAACTTGTATTCTTGCCTAAAACTTCACCTAACCAAAGTACTCCCTCACTACCTTATAACCACCCTTTTAAACATCATTGCACTACACTCATCCCCTTTACACACACTCCTCAAGTTTTTCCCACAAGTTCATAATTAAACCTTCACAAGGCGTTACACTTTCATTGTTCACCAAACTTTGCACAAGACTTTACGACACCTCCACCATCACCTTGGTGTATCAAGAAGTCATCCATTAGTTCCCTAAATCTCCAAGACTATGCCTAAATCCTTATAGCACCTTAGAACACCTTAATGCATGTTTTCTTCCTTAGTGAAGCATGTATCCATTCCTAACAATTCCTAGTTCACCCAAGTTCATTTAAGCACTTAAAACTCCTTATACATTTTACAAATTTCGCCATGGGTTCTCTTAGCACATCATCTTTCCAAACTCATAGTTTTCACCACTAAACATTCAAGAACACCTAAATCCATCAAAAACACCATCACCCACAAGACTTCACCAAATTTACACTACATCACAATATAGTGCATAATTTAAATTGCTTGGCACTTAGGCCCTTAAATGCATGGCTCTTAGGCCCTTAAATTGCATAAATCTTAAACACTGAATTTCCCACATAATAATGCCCTTGACCTGCAAATACACTCAACATTACATATGTCCTTTTACTAGTCTCCTTGAGAACTTTTCACTAAGTCCTTTACCATTAGCTCCTTAGGTAGTTTTAACAAGCATTATAAGCTCATTTCTCCTAAGGCATTAAACCACATTGAGATAGCATATTTACCTCTTTTCCACCCAAACTTCTTTCTTGTTTCCTTATAAAACCGGTAAGGTATTTGATTCCTTGTCAACTACTACACAATATACAAACATTGAAATGAGTATACAAGCTTTAAGCTTCATCTCATTGTAAACCCTAGGTTTACATTGTTTCAAAAACATTAATGTAGTTGTTTTACCTTGATCTTTGAAGAGAGTTTGAATATCTATGAAGAGAGGACTCCACCTAGTCCATGAAAGGTTGGAATGAAGCTAGAACAAAGTCACACCAAGAGCACCATTAATGTGCAATTTCGGTCAAGGCACAAACATGAAGGAAACTTGATTTTTCTTTGAGATTCCTTACCTAGAAGCAAAGGAGAGTAATAATATGTAGAAACACAAGCTCAAGCTCCATCCATGGCGATTCCTCTTGGCACCAAAACAGAGCTCTTGGGATTTTGAAAGGATAGAATTGAAGAGCTTGATGAGAGGAAGAGATTGGTGGTGTTTGTTTTTGATTTGGACATGTGAGCTAGATTTTACAAGAGGTCAAAGGTAGAGTTTAAATGGTGGTGGTGTGTATTACCGTGAGAGAGCAGCAAGAAGGGAGGTAGAAGAAGAGTGGAGCCGTGTGAAATGAGAAAGAAATGAGAGAATGAAGATAACCTTTGCTTTTTGAAGATATTTGTTCTTATAAAGCAAATAGTACATTAATTAGTCATTCTTTCTTTTCTTAGTAAATTAACAAGGGTGGTGAGTCACCACACCTTAAAAACCGGCCCCCAATAGTACCTAGGGGTATTTTAGACTTTATTAATCAATTGTCTCACATAATAACATATGTTACAAACTTATAAAAATCACTATTCACAAAAACAAGGCACATAGAAGTGAAATTTTTGATTTCCTATTGATATAGACTTCCAAATGTGATACTATATAGTACACATGTTAATTAAAGAGTAATGATGGACATTTAGCCATTCAAAACTCATTTACAGGACAATTTTTCAAAAACGTGCTTTAAGACTCCTTAAAGCACATTTTGTGTTTTAACTTATTTTCAAGCTTGGTTTTCTTTAGTAATTGATTTAATATGTTCATTAACATAAATAAGGCATAGGTATGACCATTAGGTCTTATAACATTTATCCCAAGCTTAGAGCACATTTTAGCCCATATTGACCTTAAGGTATTTATTTGTGTTTTGTTTGGTTTCATTGTCTACCAAGGTTTCCTAAGGACTTAATTAGCCTTATAAAATCATAATTTTATATTATCAAATCTTGGTAGGCTCTTTGGGTCCTAGCCAAGTTCACTCCAAGCTTAGAGCATGTTTTTGCTCAAACCGTGTCTTAGTGTTTTATTGTGTTTTACCATGGTTTAAATGGTTCATTTATGTTTCTAAGGCACTTTTTAGCCTTTAAATACCATAGTTTAACATTTACACAACATACCAAGGTTTGGGGTATTTCACCCTCTCTTCAACAATCGATCAGGGCTAAAATTGCCCCTTGTTGATGC
The DNA here is from genome assembly GCA_023374045.1 of Limonium bicolor. Classification (NCBI taxonomy): domain Eukaryota; kingdom Viridiplantae; phylum Streptophyta; class Magnoliopsida; order Caryophyllales; family Plumbaginaceae; genus Limonium; species Limonium bicolor. The sequence goes on along the minus strand of CM041783.1, from coordinate 124,675,424 downwards.
GCCTGTCTTCATAAAATTTGTGCATAATTTTAGTGTTAATTAACTGGCAAACAACAATTCTTTGCGCTAGTTAGTTTTGTAATCAATACTGGTGCATATACATTGACGTTAATTTAATTTCCAGAATGAAGGCTTGTGTTTAGGTCTATATTGTAACCCCCTTAAAGATCTTGATAGGCTGAGTATGAAAAAAGCCAATATGTTGTTGTTCAATATGGTTGATGAATTATTTTTTTTGATGTGCTGGGTGTGGATTGTTATATTGGTTTCAATCGACAGTATTAAACATACATGCTCCCTGCAATTATGTGTGTTGTGTAAATATGGTGTGGTTTTCTGAACCCTATATACATATATAGAAAGAAACGGCGGGATATTAAACTATACATATAAGATAAGAACATACTGCTGTAATGGAATGAAATATACCATACGGAAGGCCTGCTACCGGAGACCTACTTGCGGATGGACTACTACCGAAGACCGATTGTCGGATGGCCTGCTACCGAAAGGCCCCGCTACCGGAAGGATCTGCCAAGAGAATCTACCGGAAGACCAATTGTGTAATACCCCAACCCGAAATCCAATAAACTGAACGGCGATCACTCCCAAATAAAATACAACTGCAGCGGAAATAAATACAACAACCGGGCGGTATTACAATGCCGTTGGCCACCCTTGTGACCAACAAGGCTAAGTCCAAATACAATCCTCAAATGTCACGGTCTGGAATACAGATACAACCCGAGATACTAGGAATCAAACTCAAAAGTATAATACTGAAAAAAACAATTAACTAATAGTAGACTCCCAAAGCTTGGTCTACCCCACCTACACTCAGTGTGGTGATCTCCTCAACTTCAGGTACCTGAAAAATGGGGGTGCCCCCAAAGGGGCTCAGCAAACAATGCTGGTATGGAAAACATGCAGCCCATCGTCTACCGGGCCACACCAACTACTTTGTCGAATACATGCAGTTCATTTTTATAAAGCTGTAAACAAGCATAGTCTGATAATAACAAGTATCCATACAAGGACAATAATGTCACATAAAACAAGACACAGAAGGTCGAGTTAGCTGAACTGAAATTCTTTACTGATAGTCGGTCCACACAATGGGACTGACCGTTATAACTGAATATCTGAAATAGTGGAGGTATAGTGACCTCGTTATAGAGAAAGGTTGGGTATAAAAACCCCAGGAGATAACGTAGTTAAACCCTGAACTGAATGGCGTGGGAAATAAGAACCCACTAGAGGAATAAAGTCTTCCTCGAACTGAAGGGCATTTGAATCCCGGAAGGAATAAAGTCTTCCTCCCAACTGAATGTTCCGTCGCGACGTAGTAGGAGACGACCTGAGACAGGTACAACTCCTGTAGCATGCATGGCCAGATCCAACTGGGCTCCTCAATCTCGAAGTATATAATTGTTAAGTGTCATATAAAGACGTTAAACAAGAACACAATGTGTATTGTCAATTATCACGTTTAGGATAATGACGTTTGTTATAAACTGAAGTTAGTGAGAGACTTGAGTACAAGTCCTCGGTATACTGAAACGCAGGTATTTAATCCACTGGTATAGTAGTGTTTGTATGCGTGGGACATACACGATGTAGTCAGCAACATTCACGCACATAAAATAATACCACAGTGTGCAAGAGTAAAACAACAGTTTACATTAATTATCTTGGTCGTTATTTCAAACAACAGATAGCACACAAGCCGGTGTAATCCGTTAGAAAACAGGTTGCAAGAATCCCATACCGTTCACCGTAGACTGTACTTGTAAATTCCCGGTCAACGTCTGGTCAAACAAAGTCCTAGAATAGGATTAACTGAGAGGGTTAATTTATGTTACCCTTATATAATGATTCTATTGAATCTTTTAACAAATCCCGTATTTGTTATTCCATGTGAGGTCTTATTTCTTTTAGTTACCTCATGATTTTATGTATAACTGATTTGTTATTCCTTTTTGATTTATTTATAAATCCTTTAATGTACATATATGTATTTATATATTCATGTACTATATTTGTTGTTTATTCCAATTGTCTAGGTGATATACAACTTGTATATCTTGACTATATTTTATATGTCATACATGGACATTAAAATTCTTATAGTTTTCTATTATTCTTCTTTTAACCATAAATATTATTTATTGGTTACCTTTAGATTCCTTATAACTAATAAGCCATAATTAAAGTCCATAATTCCTTAAATCAAAATTCTTTCTTCTAAATCCTCCAAATATCCATATAGGACCTATATTTATTCAAATCTAAATCTTAAACTGATATTTCGGTTATTTACAAACAACCACATTAATTCATAACTTACATTTAATTCTAATCTCTTACATAACTTAGTTTTAATTCCTTATTTATCTAAACCTCGAAACACCATTAATACTTTGGTATATAATTTTAATTATAACTTTCGAAAATTACATCTTAGCCCCTCAAATCTCGGCATGTTTATATATACTCTATATTTGCCATTTAGCCTCAAAATCTTATAATCTTTACATAATGTCTTATAAGCTATAGTTTTAATTTTAATTCTCCATAAATGCTGAATATATATATATAAATTTCTTAAATTACCAAACTACCCAACTAAATCGGTTTGGCTAAACTTTCCATTAATTATATTTTCACCCCAAAACTTTATAATAGTCACTTAATAACTTATAAACTATAGTTTAAATATTAAATTCCTAAAATTTCGAAAGTGAACTTAATGATTCTCTTAATTATGAATTCGCCACCTATTAAATACCAAACTTTCATAACAACTTTTATAAATTACATAATAGCCCAAAACTTTATAAAAAGTTATTTAAAGCTTGTTTAAATTATCTAAAATTCATAAACTTAATTCCTAACCTTATATTATATTATAATTACACCAAACAGCCCCTTAGCTCACGGTTTTTTTTCTAATAAGCACACTAAACTTTGTAATAATTACATTTAATCCACATAACTGAATTAATTAGCCATTTAAACACTAATAGAATATTTTCAACTCACCAAACTTTATGATATAAATTTATATACCTAAGTAGCTCATTAAAACTTATTTATCAAGTAGAACATTCGGCCATAATTTAAATGAGACCTTATGTTATATAAAAGTGGATTTATATGTCTAAATAATTATAAATAAATTCATAGGAGTCATATAACTCATGTATAAATTATTGTAATGTCTTATATAAATTCTTAGCTCAAAATGAAGTACTTTTGCTCTTGAACTTTCGGCCTAAATTTATATGTAACATAAATAAACTTTGTGACACAAAAATGTGTCTTAAGGTAATATTTTCTATATATGTTATAGGTTATATTTTTGGCATATAATACCATGTAGTTTCGGTTTCATATAACCTAGGAGGTGTACATAATTTTTGTATGATTTTTAGAAGCTTAACAAAGCTTATAACATAAGGATTTATATAGTAAACTTACTTCTTAACAAAGGTGGTTAAGTGCTTGAACTTCTTCTTGAATCTCCAAGCTTTCTCCTAGGTAAACTTGATGCTCCTCTTCGGTTTTATGCAAGAGGTGAAGGTGTTTAGGAGTTAGATCTTCAACGAAGACCTTAAGTAGATTTGGAAGTAGTTTTACAAGACTTTACCTTAGACTTTGCTCCTTATAATTTCGGCACTCCTAAGGTAAATGAAGAGCAAGTTTTCCTTCAACAAAATGAAGAAGAAAAGAGACTTAGAAGAGGTAGAACTTGGTTACACATAAAAATGTGCTTTAAGGATTTTCAAGCTTTAAAACCTACCTTGAGATGCTCCTTGGTTTAATGTTGGTTTGGACAATCTCCTTGGAGAACTAAATGGAGCCGAACACACCTTGTTATGCTAGGAAGAGATTTACTTCAAGACTTGCCAAGAAATGCTAGCAATTTACCTTAAAGATGAAGATAGAAGTTAAAACTCCATTAATGGACTTAAGAGCTTCAAAGGAAGAAGATGAAGCTAGAAGAGAGAGGAGGGAGCTTACCTAAACCGTGGATGAAGAGGGCAAGGAAGAAAGTGAGACTTAGCTCACGTAAATGCAATAGGCATTTGGAAATTGATTTTGTTTTGTCAAATTTTTAATGTCATTTGACAATACTTTTTCTTAGTTTATTTCATGGTTGATTGGCTCAATAAATGTCCTCCTTTCCAGCATGAAAATCGGTCATGAGGTGTGACTAAGCAAGAGTTGGAAAGACAATACTTTTGGCTAGATGACAAGGTAAGAAAAGGTGAGTATATTCCTTTGATTTTTCAATGTTATAACTTGTCTTCTTCCTCTCTTGTATATGGACGATTTTAGGGACTGAATGGAGCATGTTGATCGGCATTAATGAGCTAAGACCAAGCATGTTAGGTCATTGAATTATAAGAATCAAAAGAAAAGGAATCTAGATCTACTTTTTGCCTTTTTACATTTTGTTTTCTTCCTAGCTCACATGGCCTTATTCTTCTGCATAATTTCGACAGCTATATGATCAAATGAGACCTACATACTTAGGCATTAAGTAATATAACACATGGGAAGGTGAGTCACCATGTTCTATGCTTTTTATAAACTTTTAATGCAATTTTTATACTAGTTTTTGCTCTCAAAATCGGCCCCTATAGAGAGTCTTGTTGACTAGTCACACCAACTGATTTAGAAGGTCATTTTAACCCTTTTTAATATTACCAATTCGTGGTATGTCAAAAACTACAAGGCAATTGCGTAAAACGCGTTTTCGTGACACCCGAAGGTGTGTTTTTGTGCTCTAAGGAAATTTTGGGAAACCAATTGTTCTTATGAGTTCCAAGTGTTTGTAAACACTTATTATAGTAAATAAACATATACTAAGATGTTACATTGAGTTATATGGGGTTATATCAACCCGTGACATAATTTACGGGCCATCGGGACACCCGGGCCAAAAGGAGCGCTAAGAAATCCTCCTTTGGTTTTTGCTGAATTTTGAGAAACCACTTCGTGGGTTCTCTTTAGAATGATAAATAATGATGTTAGGAACTCTAGGAATTAATTTTATAGGAGTTCGTGCCACCTCGGCACTCCTCCGAACTTTTCGTGCTTTAAGGAGCGGGTGTGAGCACTCCCGAGCATTTTGCGTATTTGACTGAATATAGCTTAGGGAATATATTGTATATTCATATAATAATTATATGACCATTTAGTTTGAATATTAGAGGGTCATACAAGGTCATGTTTGACCATATGCTTCTAAGGCGTTTTAGCGTTTATGGTGAAACGACTATTTTTACGTAATGTTTTCATGCATGGGTTTGCATGCGTACGTGAACTGATTTATGTTTGGATTATATTCCAATAAATAATGATTTAATAATATTATTTAGATTTGGGGTATTTCATTATCGTTTAACAATACTTATACAACGGTCGCTTGTTGCGCACCGTGCTCTTACTCCTTGTATAACATCAGCTTATATCGTATTACCTATCACATTAACTTCCACACATATACTTACATTATTCACATTATGGTTCGTCACTCATTTGGATGACTACTGAATGCTCTTTGAGCATCGATCATTCGAGTCACAAGCCAGCATTATTCAGCTCGGTGTTTCACAAGCTACTAAACTAACTGTTCTCTCCAATAATAATAATATTGTCCATCCTTAACATATTTCTTGAACTACCGCTCCTGCGGTCTCACGATATCGAGAGGTATCCCCACTCTTAATGTAGTGGTTCGTTTACCACTCTATTTACTTGTATCACATAAACTTCTATAATTAACTCAAATTTACATAACATATCTTGCTTATGGCTTATAAGCCTTGCTGTCGTGAGCTCCATGACAAGGTCGTTGCATTTCGTTTCCTTTCATGGGATGCCCCTTAGGTTTGTCAGTCCGTCTCCTGACAACTTATGTCTAAACTGGGTGTTAGTTTCAATCCTTGTGTTTCTGTCATGCATTTCATTCAACAATTGTTGATGCGAACACCCTTCAAGGATTGCTCCTGGGTGTTGCTAAGTTATGCCATTACATTTGGCTCACACTTATTGGTACATTCCGTTAGCCACGCTGTTTGCGTTCTTAACTGGCTTATTATCTCCTTCTGTGAAGATCAACATTTCCCGGTAGTGTAGGTACTTATTCCGGAAGTTTCATCCCGTTCATTGCACATTAATGTGTCCACATTGGGCATCTGCCTTGCCATGCACAGGCTGGGTCTCTGTTCCAGCCCTAATGTTTATCCCTGAGGACCCTTACGACATATGCTATGTCTTTACATAGCAGTCAGTGCACTTCACACTTCCTGACTCTTAAAACATTTCCTTGGAATGAATTTACTAATTTCTTTAGTCTAGTTAACTTAACTGAGTTCCTTAACTTCAACTACTCCTTGTAATCCTTAGCTCTTGTTTGACTCATACTGCTGACCGTAGACGGAGTCGACTACTTCCCGTGTTTCGGACTCCACTCGTATACATATGTGGGGTACCATACTGATACATTACTACTTACCCAACTAACCCATAAGTAGGTCTGTCAGGCCCACAAGCTCCTATCGGAGTGCGATCGTCCCACAATTCAGTTGGTACACTCGTAGTGTCCGTCACACGCCTAGGTGAATTATTCTGTTGTCAACTCCCTTATATTGTCCCGTGACAATATTCATTCCATGCTTCCCGAACTTAATCGAGGGAAAGTTTATCCATTGTTGTATCCTTGTCAACTGTCCTTGGTTTTACTGGTTTGGTTTAAAAGAAGGTTAGAAAGAAGTGTTGGTTTGAAAGAAAATTTGGTTTTGAAAAGAAAAGGGTTTGAATAAATCTCGGTTGAAAGAAAAATTCTCATGGTTCCACAACATCTTCTTACCTTAACCAAGTCTAGCTTCTTGCTGACTGGTGTACTTACAATTACAGAGGTTAGGCGAACAGGCCCTTCCACTGTTATGACGATCACACTTAACTTTATGGTACTTTACCAAGTACTTTGTATTTGTTAAAATTTCCCCGAACAGCCCTGTTATAGCAGCACTTGCCATGGCAAGTGCGCCATGCTAACTGGCTATCGGTTCAACACTTACCGGTTGCGGTATTGTTTTTACCCGCACTGTCATCAGTGGCCTTGTTGGCCCTCACTGATCTTACTGTCTTGATAATAACTCCTCTAGGTGACTTCTCACTGTCTTCACATGATAATCATTAACTAGGGTGTTTCCCATTCTGGAAGACCCCTTTTTTTTTATTGTTTCCTCTTCGTAGCCCATTCCACGCATTGTCGTGGTTACTGAGACTTGTCTCTTGTTTGGGCACTACGTTGTAGTTCCCTTCTCGGTTGGTATACCGTTGGTGTATTATTTAACAACTGCGGTTCCGTAGACACTTGTCTCGGGTTCCATTAATCCACTTCTTGCCTGTTGCACGGTTGGTGCGTTGCAAGCTGGTTATTCTCGACTGCTCTGCATGTCGACCCAAGTTGCTGGAAATTCTATTCTTCTATACACTGGTTCTTCACTCTTTGCTATGAAATGTGGTTAACATTGTTTAGATGGGAACTGTCTCCGGGATTCCCAGTTTTCGGGATCAACCGTATGACAGGTTCTCCGTACCTTTAGAGGTATTTAATAACAGCCAGATCGGGTATTTCCGAGTAAGAGTGGACTTCCATCTCTCTGGCGTTGTTTCCCCAAGTTATATACAGGGATTGTGGAGGGTGGGAAGGATATAGTAGGTTTCCAGTATTCACTGGTAGTTCCTTGCTAGCGTATCTCTCACGCTATCACTCAACCCTTAACCCCAAAGTACTAAAATCCTAACCGGTACTTCCTAAGCTCGGTAATTCAGTCATCAGAGCGATACTTCGCTCTGATACCACTTTTTGTAACACCCCATCCAACAACAAACACACTTAACAACAAACTGCAGCGGAAGGCAAACTTCAATACATTACTTAACTTCTTGGTGTTACGCGCCGTTAACCACCCGCGTGGCTAACAAGGCTAATACATATACATTGTACCGGTCTGATGGGCTAAATTCTCGAGCGACTACACATTACTATCCCTTTCCATTAACAACAACAACCACATACACCTTTCAAATGTACCGAGTATTCACAAACTGATGCCGATAACAATCTCGGTCTTACTACACCTACTGTACATGTGCAACTTAAAAGATTACCCATGTACAACGACTACCCTGTCCTATTCTCAAACGGCTTCCAGCTCTCTGTACCTGAAATAGGAAAAGAAGAGAAAGGGTGGCCCCCAAGGGGCTCAGCACCTTTGCTGGTATGGTAATCCCGCAGCCCACATGCTACCGGGCCACGCACAACTAATTGTCGTCTTAGCATGCGATTGATTATATTTAAATCATGCATGCAACTGTAAACACACAACACATAACATTTTGCCTCAATGGGCTCAACCAACGGATAATACATCCTTACTTGATAAGTCACTCATGGTATTCATTATCCCTAGAGTGTTCCTCCTCTAATGGAGCTACTTCCTCAATAGACGACACTTACCCTTAAATCGGGTTATCCTTAAACGCCTCTTATCACAAACTGGGATTCATTTCCATGATCCACACACTCCATATCTTACAACATAACATTCCTCACATAACAAAACATAACAACACTTCTCACGTTTCGACGTGCACATGATAACATCGCAATAGGAATTGCATTACAACAACATCACATAACATAACGGGAACGGTCCTCTTGGAACCGACCCAAACATAGCTAATTCACTGGTGAGCCTAGAGAATGATGTCACCCTCATGGTAAGCTCGTTATACAATAACAACAACACTCATTACCGTCCTAATAGTCGGACGAGTAACTTAAGTTAAGATGGTTCGGGTTTGGAGGCCCGAACACACCACACAAACACATGTTCCCCCTAAACCGATCATAAGTCAGAATAGCTAAGCTTTGGAATAAGCTAATGGGAGATCATAACCCGTGAGGGAAACAACCATAACAAAGAGAAGGGTAAGGCTAAGAAGGATACCCTCTCCCAAACAACGCGCGACCTGCCAAACCGGATTCCTCACCACTGTTAGTACATACTTACTTTTTGATATTAGTTAGAACCCCACTATGGAGTCTATCACATCTACACACCATACAGTATTACAACTGGGTTAAACACACAAGGGAGATCCCTACATTCACATACACATATCACACAATTAACACACGCATAGCCGTGGTTAGAACGTCCCATAGTTCGGGTCGTTTACTCCGAATACCGAACTCTCATGTGATCCTAGACTCAGTTAACTAAGGTTAACACTTCTGAGGTTAAATGGTTTCGGAGTTGAGCACGCCACATAAATGAATTACTGTAAACTCATTACATGTTTTATCTTACAACGTGGCAAACATACAGGAAAACACATTGGCATACAAGCCGGTGTAATCCGGTAGGACACAGGTTGCAAGAAAACCATACCTGTCACCGGAGTCCACTTTACCACGTCCACTTATGTTCCTCGAGCAATTCTCGAACAACTGATAACATTACATGTATTTTTATTAACATCGGGGTAACATGATTGTTTAAAGTCTAATGCTTAAACTTTTCCCCATTAACTTAGTTGGATAACTTCACATTTCAACTTATTTTACCTTTACATTTTAATACAACTTTTCACTTACTTGATTGTCATTATAACCCACCTAATATGTCTTAAACAACCTTATAACATCATTACCTAACAATCCCCATCATTACATATCATCTCATAACCTTAAACAATTTTTTTTTTTTACATACTTTGGGCCGTCCGACCCACCGTCCGACCCACAACTGGGTCGGACCGTTCCAGAAACTTTTCCCGTCTTTTAAATACACCTGTCCGACCCATGTCCGACCCAACCATCTGGGTCGGACCATTCCAGAGACTTAGAACAACATGTCCGACCCATGTCCGACCCAAGACCTCTGGGTCGGACCATTCCAGAAACTCCAACCGGTGACTAAAACAGAGCTGTCCGACCCACCCTGGGTCGGACCACTGGGTCGGACAACACCAGAAGTTGTCCAAAACTTGTCAAATTTTCTCCAAACTTTTCCTCAAGCCTCCTAATGTGTTCTAACATCTTTTGGCACATCAAACACACCTTTAGCCATATGCTTAACTCTTTAAATCACTCACCGAAACCATTTTATCATTCACAAATTTCTTACAAAATTCCTAGCACTTGGAATGTTTTCTCCTTAACATTTCTAGGTGGTATTTCACCTATAATGACCACTATACCAAGGTGTTTCCTCTACACCTTAACATCATCTCTCAAACTTCTTTTCTTACTAACTAAATCTCCTTTTTCACATCTTACCTAAACATCACTTCTTCCTTGTACATCAACATTTCTAAACCTTTAACAACCTTCTCCAAGACTTAAATACATTCTCAAAACACACATTGAATCCCTAGAACTTCCAAGATAACACCTAAATCCTTGCATCACTCTAAATCACCTTAATACATGTTTTCTTCTCAAGTAAAACATTTGTTCACCTTTCACACTTCCTAGTTCGCCAAAACCATTCAAAACACTTAGAACTTCTTACACATTTTCCCAAATTTGGCCATAGCTTCTCTTGTATATACTCACATCCAAACACTTAGGTTTTTACCTATTTCATTCAAGAACACCTAAAATCCATCAAACACATTTTATACACAAGACTTCACCAAATTTACACTACATCACATATAGTGCACAATTTAAATTGCTTGGCACTTAGGCCCTTAAATAACATGGCTCTTAGGCCCTTAAATAACATAAACCTTAAACACTGAATTTCCACAATATATAAGCCTTTGACCTGCAATTACACACCACCAGACATATGTTCTTTTACTAGTCTCCTTGAGAACACTTTACTAAGTCATTCACCATTTGCTCTTTAGGTAATTTTAACAAGCATTATAAGCTCATTTCTCCTAAGGCATTAAACCACATTGAGATAGCATATTTACCTCTTTTCCTCACAAACTTCTTTCTTGTTTCCTTGTTTAAAAATCGGCTAAGCTTAGTTGCTTGTCAACCTCTAAACATTACACAACAATGTGATGAGTATTCAAGCTCCAAGCTTAATCTCATTATAAACCCTAGGTTTTACATTGTTTCAAAGAGCATTAAGATAGTTGTTTTACCTTGGTCTTTGAAGGGAATTGGAATATCTATCAAGAGAGGACTCCACCAAGCCCTTGGAAGATTCAAATGAAGCTAAAACAAGCAAGGTAAAGACACCATGGTGAGGTGAATTTTCGGCCATGTACTAAAAGGAGAGGAAACTTGATTTTTCTTTGAGATTCCTTACCTAGAAGCAAAGGAGAACAATAATATGTGAAAAGGTGAGCTCAAGCTCCATCAATGGTGAATCTCCTTGGCACCAAAATTGAGTTCTTGAAGATTTGAAAAGGTAGAAGTGTAGAGCTTGCTCCAACTAGAAGAATGGTGGTCTTGGAATTGAATTTGGACCATGGAGCTAGGAGTTACAAGTGGTCAAAGATGGAAAACAATGGTGGTGTTGGTGTTGCTGTAGCAGCTCGTAAAAGAGAGCAAGAAGGGAGGTTGGAGACGTGTGAAATGAAGAAAGAAAGGAGAAATGAAGATAGAACTTGCTTTAACAAGATATTTGTATTATAAGATAACTTTCTCCTTTTTACCTTCCTACCCTTCCTTTCCTTAATTGATTTTTACATGGTGGTGACTCACCTTCATAAAAATCGGCCCCCATATACTTAGAAGGGTATAATAGTCTTTGTTGACCACTTTAATTACTTATAACAACATATGTTACAAACTAGCTTATAAAAGTCACTATTCACAAAAACAAGGCACATAGAAGTGAAATTTTTGATTTCCCATTGATATAGCCACCCAAATGTGATACTATATAGTACACATGTAAATTAAAGAGTAATGATGGACATTTAGCCATTCAAAACTCATTTACAAGACAAATTTTCAAAAACGTGCTTTAAGACTCCTTAAAGCACTTTTTGTGTTTTAACTTGTTTTCAAGCTTGGTTTTCTTTAGTAATTGATTTAATATGTTCATTAACATATAAATAAGGTATAGGTATGACCATGAGGTCTTATACAAATTTATCCCAAGCTTAGAGCACATTTTTTTGCTCTTATTGACTTTAAGGTATTTATTTGTGTTTTGTTTGGTTTCATTGTCTACCAAAGTTTCCTAAGGACTTAATTAGCCTTATTAAATCATACTTGAATGTTATTAAGCCTTGGTAGGCTCTTTGGGTCCTAACCAAGTTCGCTCATAGCTTAGAGCATGTTTTTGCTCAAACTGTGTCTTAGTGCTTTATTGCATTTTACTATGGTTTAATTGTTCACTGATGTCTCTAAGACACTTTTTAGCCTTTACATACCATAGTTTAGTATTTAAACAATGTATCAGGGTTTGGGGTATTTCAGCACTTCATATCATGCTTGTGTATGTAATCAATTTCCATGCTATCGACAATTAGTCGTCGTAGCCCCGTTAGCTTGGGGGCCATGAGAGGGTGTACCAGCATTCGTGCTGACCCCCTTTGGGGGCTGTTTTTACACTTGCAGGTAAGAGACCCATGAGGACGCACCACGAGAGTAGGAGCGGTTAGACTTAGGATGGGATGTTTATTTTGAGTACGGGTTGCGCTTGTGCACCCGTCTGTTTATATTTAAACTGATGTAAGTGTTGTAATTGTTAAGGCCGGTATATGCTAATGATCAGACCGTGGCAAGGTCCAAGTGTTGTTATTTCCGCTGCAACGAATTCAATTAAGTTTTCAGTTTTGCGATAACCACGATTGGCTTTGGATGGGGTGTTACAAAAGTGGTATAAGAGCGTAGTTACGCTCTGATCAAGAAATACCGGACATAAGTAACCACAGAGTTAGGATATAAGTTAAGGAATAAGTGATGTGTTAAGGGTGTGAGAAGTTAGAGTGAGTAGAGTCAGATGACCACTAATAAGTGTGGATCGTCTTTACCGTCTACGGACGTTACAAATTCGTTAACCGAAACAGTGGTGGATACGAATCTAATGTGAGTTGTTTTAATACCCCGGATCTAGAAATCGTGATTTAATTACTCTAATAAAATTATTAAAGGCCTAATGGTGCCTAAAGAGTATTGGTAAAGAGAATAAAACCAAAAGTAAAGAGAAAACGCTTGAAAAGCGAAAAACGCTAAAATGCGCTAAATGAAATTAAGAGATATGTGATCTCGTAAGGGTTCGAGATGGATTCCTAAGGATTAGTTAGGCCTAATTAGTATACGGGAATGATTCCCGAAGAAAACGGATCAAAATAATGGATTAAAACGCTAAATAAGCATAAAAGCACGTTTTTCGAGAAACCTGAAAACGTGACTTTAAGTGGTCAAACGGACCCGTAAAAATTATAGTTGATTAAATAACTGTAATTAAGTATTAATGGAAGCTTAATAACCATTAAAATTAATTAAACGACAAAACTCCGGAAAACGGACCCGGTAAATGAATAGTGTCGAAACCGGGAGATGAAACACGTTTAATTCGAAAAGACAAAAAACGACATGGGCTATTAATTAATGTGGGCCGGTTTTAATTAATATGTACACACTCATTAATAGCTTGCTATCTATTAAGTAATAAGAGGACAAATAAGTAAATAAAGCAAATAGTATAAAGTAAAAGTAACTTAAATTACTTACCTCTCACCTCCTCCTTCTTCATTTCACGTATTGCTCTGCCCCTCTCTCAAACTCCTTCTTCTTCCTCGCGAGACCACGCACCGCCCCCACCTTTCCCGAACAGCACCAAGCCCCACCTTGTCTCACCTCTAACTTGTTCATTTCTTCACCGAATCGCACAAAATTGCCACCGTTAGATTCGTATCGGCGAGGGCTACGTTTTCCACCCCTCAAAATCTTGTTTCCTCCACCTTCACTTCCATGGGTGTTTTGCCTTTTGAAGCTTGAGGAGCTGATTTTGACTCTCCTTCACCACCTTGATTCCTTAAGGTAATAATAAGCAAGGGTTTTGCATTTCTAGCTAGTTCTTCCAATTTTGGAAAAATTCTCCACGTTGAAAATTTTCCCCATTTCAGCCGTGAGCTCCTTGCCCTTGTGGAGTGTTGGAAATGCCTCCATTTGATTGCCAAGCTCTCCTTTTGAATACTCTAAGGTAATATCTAAGCTAGAGCCTAAAAACTAGTTCTTGAAATGCTAGTTTTTGTGTGGGAAAAATTAAATTAATAAGCTTGTATTGTGTGGTGTGGGGATATGATTGTAGTTAGCAATCTAGACTCCCTTGTGCGGTGTGAAAATGAGAAGAGAAGGAGTGAACAAGAGAAGAGGAAGAAGGGAAGTGAAAACCGAAAATTTACAAGGTAATGAACTCACCTTGAGTTGGTTTATCTTCTTGCAAAACAGATTTTGTAAGTGGTGTAGATGATCTTGTATTAGTGTAGTTGAGATACTACAATTTAAAGATGAATGAAGCTGTTTTAATGTTGCTTAAGTGAGAGAAATAAGCTTGAGTCTAAACTAATACATATGTGTGAACAAGTGGGAAATTAATGTAGTTGTTGATGCTTGATTAAACAGGAGTGAAGATTGTGTATATGAGTTGATTTAAGTGTGGTGAATATGCTAAAGAAGTAGGCAAGTGCTGTCAAAATTTGCCTAGGAGGTTATGAACTTGAGTGTTTATTATAAGGATGAAACTAGGTGTTAAGAGGTGTTAAGTGAGTGGTTAATGATTTGGAAACCAAACTAAGGAGAAGTGTGTATGAGGAGTAGTTAAAATGTCAATTGAAGTGCTGGGAATGGCATTGTTGGAATTGTAAAAGAGGGAGCTAAATCTGTTACAAGAAGTGGTGAGAACTAGAAAACTAGTTATCAAAGAATAAGTGAATTTCAGTGAAATAATCAAAAGCTAGTGAGAGGACTTGGTGGTTGGATTAAGGTGATTAAGAAGGGTAATTAAGTGCTTAAACATGTGGATTTAAGGTGGGGAAAATTGGTTAATTAAGGGACTAAGAGAAGACCTTGAACAGAGTTGGAAAATGCTAAGTTTGCAAAATCTGTAGCAGGGTCCGGGACCTAGTCCATGGACAAAGTCCCGGACCACCCCCTGTTTTCATACCGAGAATTCATCCCAGCACTTGGTCCGGGACTTGAGAGATGGGTAAGGTCCCGGACCACCCCATTTAAATACACCGAGACTGAACATCCATGCTGGTCCGGGACTTGGGATAGGGACAAGGTCCCGGACCATGGTAGAAAAACAACCCGAGAGTCACGACCAGCATTGGTCCGGGACTTAGGGTTAGTACCAAGTCCCGGACCACCCCCAGAATCATGCCGTGAGTGTTTTAAAAGTTGTAAATGATGGGGGTTTGAATGTTAATGATGTTATAAGATGTTAAGGCCTTGTTTGGTGACATGTAAGGGCCCTAGGAAGTGTAAGAAAGTGTTAGAAGTGATTGAGAAGTGAGAACTCAAATTAACAAGAGTAAAACCGAGTAACGGGATAACGGGGTAAGTACGGGAGTAGCATTTAATTGTGTACTGTATGATCTTAGTATTAATAATAATGTTTGAAACATTATCAGAGAGTCGTGCGTGACCCGAGCATGGTGAGATGCCACGGTAAAGTAAAAACCCCGGTGAAAGGTATGATTTTCTCATACTCCGCGTGCTAACCGAGTTACGTTGATTTGTGTGTTTGTGTGCCGGCTTAATCAAGATTAAAGCATGAAAATAATCCCTTGTTTGATTATGCATGCCTTGTTGTATGTTGAATGAGCTAACATACTTGTATGCCGGTGTGGTCTAACATAGTGAATGGACCGACTCGTAGTGAGTAATGTTTGGCTAGAGACCCATAGATCGGGTCGACGCTTATGATAACGAAAACGTGCAAACACACAAACTATCCGTTAAAATATAATGATAACACAAACATTTGAACTCCCTAGAATGTGAGGAGAAGTACGGGTTGAGTAAATACCCGATAATGGTTAGAAAACGACATTGAAATAATCCACGAAACAAATGAGAGTGGAAAGATAAGTGAACCTCCTTCAAGAGGATTTAAGATAGTTCGAAGATGTTAACTAGCGAAGAAGGTAAAAGAGACCTAAGGGATTAGTAACCCCCTTGTGACATGGTCGACCTCCTATATGGGGATTTTACCCGATATAAGAACATAACTGAAAGTATGAGTAAGTGAAACGTATGGGTAACTCTTAAAACCTAAGATTAACCGAACTTAAGTAATGTTCCCAAAGCCATTAGAAACATCGAGAGTGATGCTTCTTGACTAATATACATAGTATTATTATAACTCCGAGAGAGGAGTGTATGGGAATGTAGTAGTCCGAGAGTAGTCGGACCTAAGTAAAAGAGATAGGAACTAAGAGGGAGTTCCGTGAGCTAGTTGAACCTTTCCACCATGCTAGACCCAGAGTAGGGTCGAAACCGGGGAAGTAAGACTGTGCTAGAGAGCCATGAGTTTTGGCCTAAGTATGTATTAAGAGTAACAAGCGTGACGTAGGAGACCTGTAGCGTCTCGAGAATCTACATGAGCTTGAGTAAAATTATCCCAAGAGTATGGGTGAGATAATGAGTATTAATAACCCAAGAGTATGGGTGAGATAATGAAAATTAGTAACCCGAGAGTGTGGGTGAGTATAGTATGGGTAGCCCAAGAGAATGGGTGTGTATATGAATAAGTAACCCGAGAGAGCGGGTGAGGTATTGAATAAGTAAATAAGGCATAGTAAGGTATAACCCTTACGGCCTAAGAGTAACCAGATACAACTAACAACCTTGTTATGTTAGTTAGGAACTGTGTTCCATGATTGGATGTAGATTCCTTGAGCATTACATGTACTTATTGTATTGCTATGATGCATGTTGTTTGACGAAAATGAACTCCATGTACATCCGACTAAGAGGTCGGCGTACCCCGGTTAGCGCTCGGGGTATGCGAATTTCATATGCAGCGTTAAGCTGAGCCCCTAGGGGCGATGTTTTTATTTTACAGGTACACCGAAGATGTTACCGTTCGAGAGTAGGACGGGGTCGGTGGGTTGCATGGGTAGTAGTTTTAATTACTTATGTATTGAAGGAGGTGTAAGACCGAATATGTTGTCGGCATCCATTTATTGTAGACTCGGTATAGTAGAGAAATGATTGAGTATTGTATTTGTATTGTGTACTCGGTTGTTCCAGTTCATCAGACCGTTACGTTATGCAAGGAAGCCCTGGTTAGCCATATGGGTGGCTAACGGCGTTGTTTCACCCCTCATTGTAATTAGAGTTCCGCTGCGTGAGTAAGAGTAATTGGTGACAATTTAAGAGGTAATGACGAGCTTAATGGTTGGGGTGTTACAAAAATGTTATCAGAGCGAAGTATCGCTCTGATGACTGGAAGTACCGAGCTTAGGAGATACCGAGTTAGGAATTAGGGACTTAGGGCTATGGGTTGAGTGGTAGCGTGAGAGATGCGCTAGTTAGGAACTTCCAGTATGAACTGGATACCTACAATACCAGACCCGCCCTCTACAAACCCCGTATTTAAAGGCTCGGGAAGGAACGCCGGAGAGACGGGGAACCCGATCTGGCGCTTAATTATAATATTTCAATATGAACTGGAACCTGGCATGCGGTAGATCCCGAGAACCGGTAACCCCGGAGACGTATCCCGCTGGAACGACAATACCGCACTTAATGGCGGGAGGTCGAGAAATCCTATTCCAGGGAGACCAGAATCTGTGGCAGCATGGGGCGACATGCTTAGCAGTCGCGAGAACCTAGCTGGTCGAGCAGCAGCAAGAAGGATGCACCAACCGTGCAACAAGGCGGATTCATGAGAACTAACGGGAACCGGGACACATGTCTACGGACCGCCATAGTTAAATAATACCACCACCGGTATACCCATTTACTAAGAATCTAGTCAAAGGTAGATGCACCCACCCTGCCACACCCAAAGAGGTTACAATACTTAACTGATATAGCTTACACAGCTACGAACATAACTACATGATATACCCGAATAGGACTACAGAAGTAGAGCCTACATGACTTAAACCTCGGTAACCATTGTGAAGACGTGGAAACGAGCAACGAGGTAGATCATGGAACTAAATAATTAAGGAACTCCGAATTGTGGAGAAGCACCTAAATGAATGACAGTCATGTCAAGAGGAATGAGAAGCAGCTCTAAGGAGCAGTTATCCAATTAAAGGATCAAGGAAGAGCCGACAAGGCTACAAAATACAATGTGAACAATACCGTGACCGGTATGAGTTAACCTAAAAACCGCCTGTACCGCGCACTTGCCACGGCAAGTGCAGTATTAACGGGACTTTTAAGAAGAGCTGTGACAAGCACCCAGTACTTAGCAAGTACGAAATGGCGAGAGAAGCCAATATGGCCAGACAACCTTAAGAACTATGAAACGAAACCTTGGAAAGGCCTAACGGCCTGACCACTGTATAAAGAACATACCAGTCAGCGAGTAGCTAGACCTGGTAAGAAGCAACCGGCATTGAAATGCCATGAAGAATTTATTTTCAACACGAAATTTTCTTTCAAATGCAAATTTTACAAAAACCCCAAATTTTGAAACTAAACCAAAGAACCACGGTAAGTTGTCATAGGACGATATAAGAGGAGTTGGCAACAGAATACTTCACCTAGGCGTGTGACCGACACTACGGTGTAGTAAACGAGACATGGAACGACCGCACTCCGAAGGAGCTTGCGGGCCTGACAGACCAATTATGAGTTAGTCGGGTAAGTGGTAACGTATCAATAAGATACTCCATGTATGTATACAAGTAGAGTACGGTACACGGGAAGTAGCCCACTCCATACTACGGACGAAGAGCCAATTCAAACCAAGACAGTTGGACACCTCGAATGATCGAAGAACACAAGGAAGCTTACCAAGATAAGGGAGTCAAGAATCCAGTAAGATGACGGATCTAAGAATATAACATAGAGAAGTGCGAGAAGCACAGAGTATTAGGTATAGACATTGGATATGTCTTAGGAAATACATATTGACTGGAATGAATACCAGTGTAAGCAATACGGCGAATGCCTAAACGAACTTATTAATGTTACGATAAACGGGATAGAATTCCCACATTATACCTCACTGAAGAGAATAATGACCTGACCCAGAAGGTATTAGAAGGTACCAAGGACCTACCCAATAATAGGAGACATTACAACCCTAAACGGGATAGTCAAGTATATAACCGCAAGACGGAGTAAGGAACTGAATATACCCGTGAATTCAGGCCAGATGCGATGGCAAAACTCAGTAACACCCAGGAGCAATCCGAGAAGGGTGCCGGAGTCAACAGTAGTTGAACGGAACATCGTGTTGAGAACACAAGTGTTAAAGCAAACACTCGGGTAGAACCCGAAGGGATCCCTCGTAACAAGGGATACCCTAGATTGCCAGAAGGCATGAATTAATATCAAGAAACTTAGAGGGACTTCCATGTACGGAAGCGTGTTGAGACAACCATATCAAAAACCCAGTAATACCTCCAAACCATTTAATGGTATACGGAGAAGCAGAAACCTATATAAACAGCCCGCATGGAGCATGACTCGAGGCAAGGTGGCTTGTAAGCCGATAGAACCAACTACAATTCGTAGATTCAAACGTTGCAAAACATATGAATTAAGGCATAAGAGTTATTGTGGAGCACGAACCACTACCTTAGAGTGGGGACACCATTGTATTGTGGAGCCTACGGAGCGGTAGGGTGGTAATTGCGTGAATCCTCCAGAGAAAGGCTACCACCTATGTATGTAATGTGAAACCATTAAAGCGGTGTATAAAAACCTGAGCATGTGTATATTGCCAAGGAGTATTTGAAATCAAATAGTCTGTAGAAAGGCTTTGATAGCAGTGGAAACAAACCGAGAGAGTAATCGGATTAGTAGTAAACACTGTATGTGTGCAGTATGAATTGCAGAGTAAACGATGCGCAGTAAGCGTAAAGAGTTTGGAGTAATATATTTTATTGAGCCAAATGAAGGGCAAGCCATAGTATAAATGGCGGGAGTACATGAGCGGAAGCTAAAGTAGTAGCGGATGCCATATAAGCGAATGTAGTAATGAGTAGAACATGATACACAGTAACAGATAATGATACGGAGCTGATGAGAAAATGTGGTAAAGGAGACATAATCATTCCTATCTCATGAGAGATTTACTGTCAAGGGTTTACGCTTCTGCACTCTGTATGACTGAGTGTTTTGGTATTGCACTTGTGCAGTAATGATCGAGTGGGAGAGCCAGGAATTGAGAAATGGCAACGAAGCCTGTTGAGTTGAATCTAGAGAAATAACCGTGCGGCCTTTGGCCAAAGATGCACGAAGAATGTGGGCTATAACCCACAGGTCCCAGGACCGATGAATGGTTAATGCAGAGTAGTATGAGGAGGAATTCTTGTACAGAAACAAGTAAACAAACGTAATTCAGAAGCAACTGTTAATCGAGGAAGCACTACATATTAAGTAGTAGCTTGACCTCAACCGACAACAAGTCAGGAAAAGTAAGTGAATAATCACGAAGGTATACAAAGTTATACAAAAATAGATTTCCAGAGAGCTGGAGAGAAAATCTATAACTCATCGAATTCGCATACGGTAAGAGATACCAAGCGACGATTGAGAAACCTTATTTCCCAACACAAAAAGGGGATAGAAAGGAAGTGAGTAATACATTGAGAATATCGAAAGGGCGAGTTAAGCTCTAGTTATCAGATCACACAGCAAAAGCTAGTGGACCGTAATTCAAAGTTAAGTGTACATGGCAAACATGAGTAGATGGCTCATCGTAAACGCCTTGAAACCTTAGAGGCTAGAACCGAACCTGGTTATGAGTTAATTAACCGTATTGAAGTTAAAAACACTTCATGATACTTGAATTAATGAACCAATGTTTAGTAATAACATGTGGTTAGTTACACGGGCGTAACCCCTTTTAAGGGGGGTAGGGTGAGAAACCGCTTAGAGTACGTTTTACGTTTAGTGCGTATACTACTATGTGCATAGCACAAAAGAAATTGTGTTGATGATTGGAACTTATGTTATATAAACATATGTACCCATTCATTGTGTATAATGATTATTGTGCATGAGTGATGCAAGTAACGAGTATGTAATATTTATGAAAAGAAGAGTAGAGAGACTCCTAGGGAATGAGAATCCCTATAGTATATGTCTAGTGAGATTAGACATGAGACATAATGAGTATGAATTGGTATGAAACCGATGTGTAACCTTGTAGGGAGTGAGTTCCCTAGGTGATTTTATTTGTGAATGATTGATGGAGTGAGTTCCATCCTTTGGAGTTGTATGTTATATGTTTTAAATTGCATAAAAGAGGCCATAAGTATGGAATACCTAGGTAAAGTAGTGAAGC
Organism: Limonium bicolor; assembly: GCA_023374045.1. NCBI lineage: Eukaryota > Viridiplantae > Streptophyta > Magnoliopsida > Caryophyllales > Plumbaginaceae > Limonium > Limonium bicolor. The sequence continues at coordinate 124,653,933 of CM041783.1, read as the reverse complement.
AATGATAATGACAAATGACCTAAGTACTAGGAACTAGAGATTAATTGAAACGAATTGTTTCGTGAATATGACTAGAAAGAGTTAAAGATAGAAAACGAAAATGTTTGACTATCTGATTGTTTGAAACTGACGTGGGAGGTAGAACTTGATCTGCTAGCGATCAAGGGAAACCGAACACAAATTGGAGTGGAAGGATAGTTCAACACTGATGCTGATCACATCAGGGTTGGATGATTCTCGAAGCTCCCTATAAGTGGTCACAAGTAATCACGCTAAGAAAAGATGCAGCTACCATAAATTTGATTTGGAGTTGTGTGATGTTTTAAAAACAATTTCCAAACAAAATTTGAACAGGAATTTCTTCAAGTATGAAGATGGAAATGAAAACTGGTTTTAAACTGCTATCACCCGCCGATGGCTACGGCCTTAAGTCTTGATGACCGGTAGAACGGTGGGCGTGTATTAGTTTTGAAACCATTGCACCGTACGTGCGGCGGTCGTAAGTGACCGGTTGGGGTGGTGACAGTGTGTGCTTTTTCCAAAGGCAGCGGGACGGGGAGAGTACCCTGAGACGATCCTGTGTTGAGTGAGTCAACTAGAGTGCCTGAGGATATGTATATGTGTAACGTTTTGATCATAACCGAAGGGACCGTGGGCCAGAGAGAGTAAATGCCCATTTGTCATGAAACGGCCGTGAACCAGAAAGCGTAAGTGTTCAACGTGACCGGTACCTGAGGGATCAGTAGTATATTACTCCATATGGATTCGAGGACTGCTGTGCCTTCTTGTCTTCGGACCGATTCCATGAGAGAGTAAAAAGGGTATTTTGATTGCTATACATGCTGTGATATATGTGTGGTGTGTGTAGTGTGAAATGAGTCGGACTTGCAGAGTCTGTAAGGTTATACATGTATTATAACCTCGGCGTAGAGTGCCATGAGACCAACGATACAAGATTCACCAACTTTGAGGACAAAGTTCCTAAGGGGGGTAGATTTTAATACCCCGGATCTAGAAATCGTGATTTAATTACTCTAATAAAATTATTAAAGGCCTAATGGTGCCTAAAGAGTATTGGTAAAGAGAATAAAACCAAAAGTAAAGAGAAAACGCTTGAAAAGCGAAAAACGCTAAAATGCGCATTAAATGAAAATAAGAGATATGTGATCTCGTAAGGGTTCAAGATGGATTCCTAAGGCTTAGTTAGGCCTAATTAGTATACGGGAATGATTCCCGAAGAAAACGGATCCAAATAATGGATTAAAACGCTAAATAAGCATAAAAGCACGTTTTTCGAGAAACCTGAAAACGTGACTTTAAGTGGTCAAACGGACCCGTAAAAATTATAGTTGATTAAATAACTGTAATTAAGTATTAATGGAAGCTTAATAACCATTAAAATTAATTAAATGGCAAAACTCCGGAAAACGGACCCGGTAAATGAATAGTGTCGAAACCGTGAGACGAAACGCGTTTAATTCGAAAAGACAAAAAACGACCTGGCTATTAATTAATGTGGGCCGGTTTTAATTAATATGTACACACTCATTAATAGCTTGCTATCTATTAAGTAATAAGAGGACAAATAAGTAAATAAAGCAAATAGTATAAAGTAAAAGTAACTTAAATTACTTACCTCTCACCTCCTCCTTCTTCATTTCACGTATTGCTCTGCCCAGCTCTCTAAACTCCTTCTTCTTCCTCGCGAGACCGAACAGCACCAAGCCCCCACCTTGTCTCACCTCTAACTTGTTCATTTCTTCACCGAATCGCACAAAATTGCCACCGTTAGATTCGTATCGGCGAGGGCTATGTTTTCCACCCCTCAAAATCCTGTTTCCTCCACCTTCACTTCCATGGGTGTTTTGCCTTTTGAAGCTTGAGGAGCTGATTTTGACTCTCCTTCACCACCTTGATGCCTTAAGGTAATAATAAGGAAGGGTTTTGCTCATTTCTAGCTAGTTCTTCCAATTTTGGAAAAATTCTCCACGTTGAAAATTTTCCCCATTTCAGCCGTGAGCTCCTTGCCCTTGTGGAGTGTTGGAAATGCCTCAATTTGATTGCCAAGCTCTCCTTTTGAATAATCTAAGGTAATATCTAAGCTAAAGCCTAAAAACTAGTTCTTGAAATGCTAGTTTTTGTGTGGGAAAAATTAAATTAATAAGCTTGTATTGTGTGGTGTGGGGATATGATTGTAGTTAGCAATCTAGACTCCCTTGTGCGGTGTGAAAATGAGAAGAGAAGGAGTGAACAAGAGAAGAGGAAGAAGGGAAGTGAAAACCGAAAATTTACAAGGTAATGAACTCACCTTGAGTTGGTTTATCTTCTTGCAAAACAGATTTTGTAAGTGGTGTAGATGATCTTGTACTAGTGTAGTTGAGATACTACAATTTAAAGATGAATGAAGCTGTTTTAATGTTGCTTAAGTGAGAGAAATAAGCTTGAGTCTAAACTAATACATATGTGTGAACAAGTGGGAAATTAATGTAGTTGTTGATGCTTGATTAAACAGGAGTGAAGATTGTGTATATGAGTTGATTTAAGTGTGGTGAATATGCTAAAGAAGTAGGCAAGTGCTGTCAAAATTTGCCTAGGAGGTTATGAACTTGAGTTTTATTATAGGATGAAACTAGTGTTAAGAGGTGTTAAGTGAGTGGTTAATGATTTGGAAACCAAACTAAGGAGAAGTGTGTATGAGGAGTAGTAAAAATGTCAATTGAAGTGCTGGGAATGGCATTGTTGGAATTGTAAAAGAGGGAGCTAAATCTGTTACAAGAAGTGGTGAGAACTAGAAAATAGTTATCAAAGTATAAGTGAATTTCAGTGAAATAATCAAAAGCTAGTGAGAGGACTTGGTGGTGTGGATTAAGGTGATTAAGAAGGGTAATTAAGTGCTTAAACATGTGATTTAAGGTGGGGAAAATTGGTTAATTAAGGGACTAAGAGAAGACCTTGAACAGAGTTGGAAAATGCTAAGTTTACAAAAATCTGTAGCAGGGTCCGGGACCTAGTCCATGGACAAAGTCCCGGACCACCCCCTGTTTTCATACCGAGAATTCATCCCAGCACTCGGTCCGGGACTTGAGAGATGGGTAAGGTCCCGGACCACCCCATTTAAATACGCCGAGACTGAACATCCATGCTGGTCCGGGACTTGGGATAGGGACAAGGTCCCGGACCATGGTAGAAAAACAACCCGAGAGTCACGACCAGCATTGGTCCGGGACTTAGGGTTAGTACCAAGTCCCGGACCACCCCTAGAATCATGGTCGAGTGTTTTAAAAGTTGTAAATGATGGGGGTTGAATGTTAATGATGCTATAAGATGTTAAGGCCTTGTTTGGTGACATGTAAGGGCCCTAGGAAGTGTAAGAAAGTGTTAGAAGTGATTGAGAAGTGAGAACTCAAATTAACAAGAGTAAAACCGAGTAACGGGATAACGGGGTAAGTACAGGAGTAGCATTTAATTGTGTACCGTATGATCTTAGTATTAATAATAATGTTTGAAACATTATCAGAGAGTCGTGTGTGACCCGAGCATGGTGAGATGCCACGGTAAAGTAAAAACCCCGGTGAAAGGTATGATTTTCTCATACTCCGCGTGCTAACCGAGTTACGTTTGATTTGTGTGTTTGTGTGCCGGCTTAATCAAGATTAAAGCATGAAAATAATCCCTTGTTTGATTATGCATGCCTTGTTTATGTTGAATGAGCTAACATACTTGTATGCCGGTGTGGTCTAACATAGTGAATGGACCGACTCGTAGTGAGTAACGTTTGGCTAGAGACCCATAGATCGGGTCGACGCTTATGATAACGAAAACGTGCAAACACACAAACTATCCGTTAAAATATAACGATAACGCAAACATTTGAACTCCCTAGAATGTGAGGAGAAGTACGGGTTGAGTAAATACCCGATAATGGTTAGAAAACCACATTGAAATAATCCACGAAACAAATGAGAGTGGAAAGATAAGTGAACCTCCTTCAAGAGGATTTAAGATAGTTCGAAGATGTTAACTAGCGAAGAAGGTAAAAGAGACCAAAGGGATTAGTAACCCCCTTGTGACATGGTCGACCTCCTATATGGGGATTTTACCCGATATAAGAACATAACTGAAAGTATGAGTAAGTGAAACGTATGGGTAACTCTTAAAACCTAAGATTAACCGAACTTAAGTAATGTTCCCAAAGCCATTAGAAACATCGAGAGTGATGCTTCTTGACTAATATACATTGTATTATTATAACTCCGAGAGAGGAGTGTGGGAATGTGAGTAGTCCGAGAGTAGTCGGACCTAAGTAAAAGAGATAGGAACTAAGAGGGAGTTCCGTGAGCTAGTAAGACTGTGCTAGAGAGCCATGAGTTTTGGCCTAAGTATGTATTAAGAGTAACAAGCGTGACGTAGGAGACCTGTAGCGTCTCGAGAATCTACATGAGCTTGAGTAAAATTAGCCCAAGAGTATGGGTGAGATAATGAGTATTAATAACCCAAGAGTATGGGTGAGATAATGAAAATTAGTAACCCGAGAGTGTGGGTGAGTATAGTACGGGTAGCCTAAGAGAATGGGTGTGTATATGAATAAGTAACCCGAGAGAGCGGGTGAGGTATTGAATAAGTAAATAAGGCATAGTGAGGTAAAACCCTCACGGCCTAAGAGTAACCAGATACAACTAACAACCTTGTTATGTTAGTTAGGAACTGTGTTCCATGATTGGATGTAGATTCCTTGAGCATTACATGTACTTATTGTATTGCTATGATGCATGTTGTTTGACGAAAATGAACTCCATGTACATCCGACTAAGAGGTCGACGTACCCCGGTTAGCGCTCGGGGTATGCGAATTTCATATGCAGCGTTAAGCTGAGCCCCTAGGGGCGATGTTTTTATTTTACAGGTACACCGAAGATGTTACCGTTCGAGAGTAGGACGGGGTCGGTGGGTTGCATGGGTAGTAGTTTTAATTACTTATGTATTGAAGGAGTGTAAGACCGAATATGTTGTCGGCATCCATTTATTGTAGACTCGGTATAGTAGAGAAATGATTGAGTATTGTATTTGTATTGTGTACTCGGTTGTTCCAGTTCATCAGACCGTTACGTTATGCAAGGAAGGCCTGGTTAGCCATATGGGTGGCTAACGGCGTTGTTTCACCCCTCGTTGTAATTAGAGTTCCGCTGCGTGAGTAAGAGTAATTGGTGACAATTTAAGAGGTAATGACGAGCTTAATGGTTGAGGTGTTACAGTTGTGCTTGTTCAGATGGAAGGACGTCCTAGAGGAAGCCGAGGTCGCGGCCAAGGTGATGATGCTTCAGGAAAACCGGGAGGGCAGACGATCGCAGAGATCGTAGCTGCCGCCTTAGGGCATATGGGCTATCAGCCTGGTGTGGGTGCACCACCTCCACCGCCACAACCCAGGGAACCAAATTGGGTGAAGAGTCTTGCAGATCTTCGACCCGCACACTTCAAGGTGGAGACCGATCCCGCCAAGCTTGAGGCGTACATCTCTGAGCTGGAGACCGCCTTCGAGACCCTTGATGTCCCCGCTGGGATCAAGGTGCGTCTGGCTGCTTTCTATCTGAAGGGGGCGGCAGGCGATTGGTGGAAGCTGGTGAGGGCCGAGCATGTGGCCAATCCAGAGTTCGGCTGGGAGCAGTACACCGCCTTGCTACGAGCAAAGTACTAGCCCGCCCATGTCCAGACGAAGAAGCGCTTGCAGTTAGATGCGCTTAAGCAGATAGACAAGATGATGGTGGACGAGTATTACTCAGAGTTACCGCCTTGCTCCGTCTTCTGCCAGGTCTTGGGTATTCAGACCAGATCCTGGTGGACAGCTTCTATGGCGGGCTTAGCCATCGACTCCGCTACGGCATGGGGCCGACGAGTTATACTACCTTGCAGGTAATAAGAATAATTGAGATTTGAGTAAGTAAATGAGTAAGATTTAGATTATGAGAAATAAGAGTGATTAATACTGTGGAAAGTAGGAGTGCTATCATGCCGCTGCTAAGGTTGAGATAACCGTCCAGCTGAGGGACGAGGAGAATGCCAAGAGGAAGAGTGCTGGTAAGAGCTCGGAGAGTCAAGGGCAAGGAGGGTACAAGAAATAGAAGTACCAGCCTCAGGCCCAGAAAAGTCAGAACCCAAAGGGGAAGGAGGAAAAAGAGAAGGTTCCGGAAGAGCCATTGAAGTTGACATATGCTTATGCAGCTACATCCCTGCGCTCTAGGGCGCCAAAAGGTAAGAAATTGGTATTAAGTGAGTTAAGAAACAATTAGTAACTGTTGAGATATGAGAATTGACATTGTGAATGATCAGGATCTGAGACCGAGAAGGGAGCCGGTGGTGGCAACCAGCGACGCTACATCTGTAGGTGGTGTCACAAGGACCACCCCTGGCTCGATTGCAAGGGGAATAAGGTGGAGTGCAACTTTTGTGGGGTGTACGGACACCGAGCGTTTGAGTGTTACCGGAACCCTGCTAGTAGAGCCTACAGGCCCGATACCAGGGGCAAGGGCAAGACCGATCAGGGAGCTGGATCTGATGGTCAGAGGAAGGTGCAGCAGGCGGCAGACAAGAACCCAAGGGTGACCCAGAAGTCGGGACCCACACTACACATGGTGGACCGGGACGATGAGCCTGAACCCTCATCGAGGCCAGGTACCACTATAACCATTTAGTAATAAAACTACCTGCTTACCGCATTATCATGCATGTTTGGTGAATAATTAAGTTAAGTAAGAATAAGATGAGAATAGAACTTAAGTAAGAAGTAACCTACTACCACTTTAGGAAGCTTCAACATCTGCTATCCAATACCATCTACACCTAACCCGGAGCACACCGACATCGAAACCATAGACTTTCCAACCGAACAATGTCAGGTTATCCGGCCAGGTATGATTTTATTAAGGGGATACCTGACACCCGAAGCACAAATAGCCATCATCAGAAGATGCAATCAACTAGGAGTGGGACCGGGAGGTTTTTACACACCGGAGTACCCAAGGGGAGCAAGGATGAAATTAAAAATGATGAGCTTAGGCAAGGATTGGAATCCGTATGCCAAGAACTACCAAACCATGAGGATGCAAGATGGAGTCTCACCACCGGGAATACCCGGAGAGTTCCACCCAATTATTACACAAGTCGTGGAAATCGCTCAGCAGTTGGAAGCTGAACCGATTCCAGACATTCAGGCAGACATTTGCATTGTAAACTTCTACGAGAAGGATGAGCGACTTGGGCTACACCAGGATAAGGACGAGACAACGGAGTCTCTCGAAAGGGGGATACCCGTAGTGTCTTGGTCCATTGGGGATGATGCGGAGTTCTTATACGGCGAGCAGAAGCATGCGGACCGTGCAAATAAGTTGGTACTTAAATCTGGAGATGTATTAATTATGGGAGGAGAATCAAGGATGTTATACCATGGGATTAAGACAATCAAGTTGAATACAACACCGTCAGCAGTAATCAATGCGACGCATATGAGACCTGGGAGATTAAACCTAACCTGTAGACAATATTAGTCATGTATTGTTAGAATGAAATGAGGAATGAGATGTAAGATTAAAGCTCATGTTGTAAACAGGATGGTTATGAATAAAATAACAGTGTTGTTCATATAAATTGTTACGACTCTTGTTATTCCATCAATACTCATGAAGCTTTGAACACAATTAGGTTATGGACTCGGTACGGAAGGTGCGTTAAGCGTACTTACAGAGGCACAGGCTGACATCAGTGGTACTATCCTCACCGGCACCTTTCCGATTAATGGGATTGAGGCATCGGTTCTCTTCGACTCAGGGTCCTCTCATACCTTTGTCTCGGCATCGTTCGCGAGCAGGTTGGGGCTAGACGCTGATGAGCTACCCGACTTCACGGTTACGCTCCCGTCTAAGGAGAAGGTTCGTTGCCTCGTTATTACCGAGGAGCCACTGTCAGAATTAAGGGAGAAGACTTTCCAGTCAGTTTTATTGAGTTCAGTGAGCTAGGATTTGATGTTATCTTCGGGATGAACTGGTTGGGGCGGCACAAGGGACGTATCCTCTGCGCCGAGCATAGATTGCTGCTCAGGAGTCCGTCTGGGGTAACAATATCATACCGCCAGAGGCCCAGAGAGCCTTCGACTAAGATCATCACAGCCATGGCAATGTATAAGGAATTGAGGAGAAAGGAAGAAGTGTACCTCTGCTATGTAAAGGACATAGAGAGAGACCCTGAGTTCGACCCCGACTTACCGGTAGTGTCGGAGTTCCCCGACTTATTTCCACGGGAACTGCCCGGCATGCCACCCACTCGGGAGGTAGAGTTCACCATCGAGCTGCTACCTGGTATCGGACCGATAGCCAAGGCACCATACCGAATGGCTCCGGCGGAAATGACTGAATTAAAAGAACAGTTGAAAGATTTGTTGGATAAGGGATTTGTAAGACCAAGTGTGTCACCATGGGGAGCACCAGTCCTCTTCGTGAAGAAGAAGGATGGTAGTCTCCGCCTCTGCATCGATTACAGAGAGCTGAATGCAGTGACAGTGAAGAATAAGTACCCACTACCCCGCATTGACGATCTGTTCGATCAGTTGAAGGGAGCGTCTGTGTTCTCCAAGATTGATCTCAGATCGGGGTATCATCAGGTAGCCATCAAGGACGGAGACATTGAGAAGACGGCATTCCGGACACGATACGGTAACTACGAGTTTACGGTGATGCCGTTTGGATTGTCGAACGCACCGGCGAAGTTTATGGATCTGATGAACCGCTTGTTCCGGGAGCAGCTGGACAAGTCGGTTGTGGTGTTTATTGATGACATTTTGATATACTCGAAATCTAAGGTTGAACATGAGGAACATCTGAGGAGGGTATTGGAAATATTGAGGGAGAACCAGCTATATGCTAAGTTCTCCAAATGTGAGTTTTGGCTTGACCAGGTCTCTTTCCTGGGTCATGTCATCTCAAATGCTGGGATCTCAGTGGATCCAGCAAAGATTGATGCCGTACGTACTTGGCCAAGGCCGAAGACTGTTACCGACATCCGGAGCTTTCTCGGTCTGGCAGGTTACTACAGGAGGTTTGTTAGGGATTTCAGCAAGGTCGCGAAACCGATGACCAGTCTGATGAAGAAAGATGCACCGTTCTTATGGACGGTTGACTGTGAGAGATCATTTCAGAGCTTGAAGGACTCACTGACCACTGCACCGGTTCTGACCATTCCAGACGGTACAGAGGGATTTAAGGTTTATTGTGATGCATCCGGCAGAGGGCTGGGTTGCGTGCTCAAGCAATGGCAAGGTGGTGGCATATGCCTCACGCCAGTTGAAGAAACATGAGGAGAACTACCCCACACATGATTTAGAGTTGGGAGCTGTAGTCTTCGCTTTGAAGATATGGCGCCACTACTTATACGGGGTTAGTGTGACGATCTACACCGATCATAAGAGTTTGAGATACATATTCACTCAAGGAGTTGAATCTTCGACAGAGGAGATGGTTAGAGTTTCTGAAAGACTATTGACATTGACCTCCAATACAAAGAGGGGAAGGCCAATGTTGTAGCAGACGCCCTGAGCCGTCGAGCACACTCACTCCATTCGCTAGTTTCTTTCTCCAGCTTGGTTGATGAGGTGCGAAAGGCTCAGAGGACAGATGAGTACATGAGAGAGGTCAGACAGAAGCTGACAGATGGTACCTTTGAGAGTCAGAAATACGACTTCAGACTTCATGATGATGATTTGATCAGACTTAAGGGCCGGTTATGCATACCACTGGGCAATACGGATCTGAAAGACCGTATACTTAGAGAATCACACTGTTCTTCAGTTTCCATCCATCCGGGAGCCTCTAAAATGTATAAAGACATGAAGAGATACTTCTGGTGGTCGGGGATGAACACAGATGTTACTGAGTTTGTCTTGAGGTGTCTCACATGCCAGAAGGTGAAATTTGAGCACCGACGACCGAGCGGAATGGTACAGTCGATGCCAGTTCTGGAGTGGAAGTTCCATGATATCTCCATGGACTTCGTAGTTGGGCTTCCACCTGCTAGGGGAGGTCTCAACATGATATGGGTGGTGGTGGATCGCCTTACCAAAGTAGCCCGATTCATACCGATGAAGGATACTTGGAAGGTGACCAAATTAGCTGGTATTTGAGAAAAGAAATCATGAGACATCACGGGATACGAAGACCATAGTGTCAGATAGAGATACCAGATTCTTCGAGGTACTGGAGAGTACTAGAGAAGCGTTGGGTACAGAACTCAAGCTAAGTACCGCGTTCCATCCTCAGACAGATGGTCAGACTGAGCGTACTATTCAGACACTCGAGGACATGTTGAGAGCATGTGCCTTAGACTTCCAGGGCAGTTGGATTGACAAATTGCATCTGATCGAGTTTTCATACAACAACAGCTATCACACTTCGATCAAGATGGCACCTTTTCAAGCGTTGTACGGTAGACCATGTCGTACACCGCTCTGCTGGGGTGAGTCGAGTGAGACGGTCATTATAGGACCAGAGTACTTAGAACAAGTTATGGCTGAAGTTCAGCAAATCAGGGAGAATATGAAAGCTGCTCAAGATAGGCAGAAGTCGTATGCTGATGTTCGACGATGGGACCTAGAGTTCGCAGTGGGCGACCAGGTATTTCTGCGAGTTTCACTGATGAAGGGTGTATTCAGGTTTGGGCAGAAGGGCAAATTAAGCCCGAAATTTGTTGGTCCTTATGAGATTACGGAGCGGGTGGGCCCGGTTGCTTACAGATTGAATTTACCTGCTGAGCTGGGTAAAGTGCATGATGTTTTTCATGTTTCACAGCTAAAGAAATACATGCACCACCCTTCCCATGTGTTAGAACCTGAGAGGTTGACTTTAGAACCAAATATGAGATCAGTGGAGACTCCTCAGAGAATCTTGGACAGTAAGACTAGGGACACTCGCCACAAGTCAGTGCGACTGGTGAAGGTTCTAACCAGGATGTCGAAGAGGCCACGTGGGAATCAGAGGATAAGATGAGGGTGAAATATCCTTCTTTGTTTACTGACTAGATCGTCTGTATAGGGTACGGGGCGTACCCCTTTTTAAGGGGGGTAGAGCTTCCTCGCTTTTGAGTTAGGAAACGATCATGTTTGTCGTTTGTTTGGTTGTTTAAGATGTGAATTTGTGTAAGTTGCTACACTTTGGTGTTAAGTTTGAGTTATGTAATACCTATGTATTGTATTTGAGATTGACCTTTGGTCTTGAGATGTGTGAATGTGAATATAAGATGTGGTGTTAAGATTAAGGGAATTGAGTACCGTGAATGGTTAAGCACATATGTGAACTTTGAGGACAAAGTTCTTTTAAGGGGGGTAGATTGAAATACCCCAAACTTAGATATGGTGTTCAAATGATAAACTAAGATATAAGGAGGCTAAATAATGCCCTAGATATATTAAGAAACATTTCTAATCAAAGAAAATATAAGGAAACACCAAAAGAGCAGTTTAAGCAAAAGCGTGCTCTAAGCTTGGAGAGACTTGGGAGAGTACCCAAATATTGTTCTAAGACCTTAGTAATATCCTAATGGTCATTTTAAATCAATTAGCAAAGAAAACCAAGCTTGAAAACAAGTTAAAACACAAAATTTGCTTTAAGGAGTCTTAAAGCACATTTTTGAAAAATTGTCTTGTAAATGAGTTTTGAGTGGCTAAATGTCCATCATTACTCTTTAATTAACATGTGTACTATATAGTATCACATTTGGAAGTCTATATCAATGGGAAATCAAAAATTTCACAACAATGTGCCTTGTTTTGTGAATAGTAAATTAATTAAGCTAGTTATAACATAAGTCAATATAAGTGAGATATTTGGTCAACAAAGACTTAAGTACCCCTTGTTACTTAATGGGGGCCGGTTTTTACAAGGTGAGTCACCACCTTCATTAGTCATTAAGTAAATAAATAACTATAAAGCAAAAGTACTATTTACTTTATAAGATAAATATCTCATTTTACTCACCTCTCTCCTCACCTCTTCATTCTTTCTTGTTCCCACGGTTTGAGCTGCTCCTCTCTTCTTCTCCATTAACGTGAAGAGCAACCCCATGCTAGCTCCACCTTCTCTTGCACACTACTTACTCATTTTAGCTCCAAAACCAAAACAAATTACATATTCCTCTTAGTTAGCTCAAGCTCTCTCTTTCTATCTTTTCAAAACTTCAAGAGCTTGATTTGGTGCCAAGCCAAACAACCATTAGAGGAGGAAATTCAAGTTTGGATACTCCATTGGCTTCTCCATTCTCTTAAGGTAAAGAAAGTGTAAGAAAATCTAGGTTTCCATCACTTTTCTTCTTGACCAAAAATACATGCTCATGAGGCTTCATTTTAATGCCTTGTTCTAGCTTATTTTCTACTCTTCAAAGGATTGAGGAGGTCCTTCTTGCTTCATATCCAAGCTTGTCTTGAGAAACCAAGGTAAAACAATCACCTTAATACCTTAAAAGCACATTTTTAACCTAGGGTTTGTTCCTTAGGGTTGATGTATTGTCTAGTACTCATTGGAGTCATTGGATATTGATTAGAACATTGGCAAGGAGATATCATTGGTGACCAGCGATTGAAGAAGGAAAAACCTAAGGAAGAAAGTTTTTTAAAGCTTGTAAAAGAACAAGGACTTACTTACCTAAGGTGTTTTATATGTTTAGACTGATGGGATTTAGATATGTGATGTTTAGTGTAGGTTATTCATTAGGAAAGGACTAGATAACCTAGGAGAAACATGATCATGTTTGTGAACTTGTGATTAAAGAGCCAATGAGAAAAGAGATAGTTTAAGAATATCAAGGTGAATTACAAGAAGCATTTATTTCAATGGGAGCCTTGTTGTGTGTATTTCGCAGGTTAAAGGCAAATATAGTGGAAATTCAGTGGTTAGATTATTGTCCATTTAAGGGCCTAAGTGCCAAGCATTTAAGTTTATGCTATATGATGATGTGGTGTAGTTTTTGGGTAAAATTTGTGTGATATTGGTTGGTTGATGGAGAAAAACCAGTGTAAGGATGTCTATATACTAGAGAACCCATGGCAAAAATTTAAAGGAGAACTTAAGTGTTAAGATGTTCTAAGGGGTTTAATGAATAAGGAAGTACTAGGAAGTTTATGAGGTTGTCTTGATGAAACGGGGTGAGATGACTGTTTTAATGAGTTATAATGACTTAGGCATTACTATGAAGGAGTTAGGAATCAATAGAATGTTTTGAGTATTTAGGACTTAGGCAAATGTTGGTACACAACTAGGAAGGAAATAAGGTGTTGAATGGAACGTTAAGCTGTGAAGGAACTTTAAGTAATGCATAAAAGAGTTTTAGGCTGGTGGAAGATGCTTGGGAGAGATGTTTATAGTGGTGGGGAAACATTTGGTAAGTGGTTCATTAGGTATGAACCACCACCTAGAAACCTAGTGGGGAAATATTCAATGTTGCATGGTTGCAAGGAAAAATGCATAATGATTAAAGTGTTGGTGAGTGATTTAAAGTGTTTAGTGGTTGGCTTAAGGTGTATTTGAAGTGCCCAAATGAGGATATAACATATTAGGATATATGAGGAGAAGTTTGGAGTTGAAAGAGAATTTAGAAACAAGGTTCAGGAGCCGACCGACCATAGGGACCGGACCTGCAAGGTCGGTCGAGCTCAGTTTACACTGCCGGAGAAAGATTCTGGAACCGACCGAACTTGGGGACCGGACTTACAAGTTTTGTCGGGCTTGTATTTTGTGAAGGAATTAAGTCTCTGGAACAGACCGACCTTGGGACCGGACTTGCAAGGTCGGTCATGCCTAGAATTTTGTGCGGGAATTAGTCTCTGGAATCGACCGAACATAGGACCGGACTTGACAAGTTCGGTCGAGCTCAAATTTCCCTCGGGAAAACTCTCGGGAATGTACCGACCTTGGGGACCGGACTTGCAAGGTCGGTCGGGGTAGAATTTTCAAACGGTAATATGTTCTGAAATGGACCGACCTTGGGTAAGGTCGGTCGGTAAGTTCGTCGAGCCTAAAACATAAAAAAAAAAAGAAATTTTAAATTCTAAGGAGGATAATTGGTAATAAGGTATGCCATTGGTAGGGTAGTAATGATTAGGACCCCAAGAACCTAAAGGATTAAGTTAAGTTAAGTAAGAACCTTAATGTTTAAGAAGATTAAGTTTAAAAGGGTAAGTGGTAAGGACTTAAGAGGATATTCATCGGGAATCTTTAGGGATTAAGTGAGTTAAGTGAGGTGCAAATAACTAATGGCCTAAAAATGAATCAATGTTTTAGGTTTGTGAATTGGGACCCCGGAGAAGGTTAAACAAACGATGATCGACGGTGAACGATACAATCTTTCTTGTGACCTGCTTGCTAACGAGGTGTCCCTCGGCTTGTGTGCTATCTGTTTAATTGCTATGACTAAAACAAGATAAAGCATGCAACCGGTTATATTTGTTCTCGTTGTATATGTGTTATCTTTGCACTAACCCGCGAGACTTGAGATTGTTACTAACCAAGTTTATTACTTACTGAGTTAAGAATAAGAGTTAAGTTTTGGTGGTTGTTGGTTAATGCCCGTTAAGGCTTAGCTAGCACATGGTGATTAAGATTTCTACTAACTAGAACTTGAGTGAGGAAACCCGGGACCGAACTCCGGTCATGCATGCTAAGGAAAGGGGGACGGTATCTGAATCAGATCCGCCCTCCACTTAAGGACTTGTCTTCGGACTTGTAGCCTAGGGCCGGTTGCCGGCTCAGCTACGCTGGACTCCCGTCAAGAGTAGGTGGCATTAAGATGGTGCGGTGGGATCACCTAAATCCCAGGTTCGAATTAAGCTACAACCATTCCCTTCCAGGAACGGTTTGTATACTGAGATTAAGTTGAGATTAAGATTAAGGTAAGGTAAGGAACTGAGATTAAGGAAATCAGGACTGAGGAGGGGGTTACTAACCACTTGATAAGGGGATGCTTGAGTCGTTCATTGTTTGTGAACTATGCATGTTCATCTGTGGATTATTGTTATTGCACTTCATATCATGCTTGTGTATGTAATCAATTTCCATGTTATCGACAATTAGTCGTCGTAGCCCCGTTAGCTTGGGGGCCATGAGAGGGTGTACCAGCATTCGTGCTGACCCCCTTTGGGGGCTGTTTTTACACTTGCAGGTAAGAGACCCATGAGGACGCACCACGAGAGTAGGAGCGGTTAGACTTAGGATGGGATGTTTATTTTGAGTACGGGTTGCGCTTGTGCACCCATCTGTTTATATTTAAACTGATGTAAGGTTGTGATTATGACTTAGTTACCTGTACTCGGTTGGTTGTTGGTATTATGGATGGTGATGTTTTGGGTTGGTTATGTATTTTGGATAAGTGTTGTAATTGTTAAGGCCGGTATACGCTAATGATCAGACCGTGGCAAGGTCCAGGTGTTGTTATTTCCGCTGCGACGAATTCAATTAAGTGTTCAGTTTTACGATAACCATGATTGGCTTTGGATGGGGTGTTACAGCCTTGCTTCCCATCTTTTCAAAATTTGTAAAGCTTCATTTTGGAGCCAAGGGAAATCGCCATTAGAGGAGGGAAAATTAGCTTGAAGGGTTCATTAGCTTCTCCACTCATTCAAGGTAAGGAAAATGTAAGAAAAACTAAGTTTCCACCACTTTCCCTTCATTACTGAAAATAATCTTCAAATGGGACCTTGTTTTATCCCATGTTCTAGCTTGATTCTATTCTCTAAAGACTTGAGGAGGTCTTGCCTTGCTTCATTATGAAAGCCATTCCAAAATTCAAAGGTAAACATACACTTTTAAGCTTTAAAACACATATTTTAACCTAAGAATTAGTTCTATGAGTTTAGGCATATTGCTTAGTGCTCATTAGATTATTTGAATGTGAATTAGAACATTGGCAAGAGGATTGAAGTCCTTGCCGAAATTCAATCAAGAAAACCTAAGGAGAAAAGTAAGAGAAGCTTGAGAAAAGTAAGGTAAATTGCTTACCTAATGGTGGTTTAAGTTTTAAGGGATGAGATTTAGATAAGTAATAATGTAGCTTAAAGCTTACATTAAGTAATGGGTTATATAACCTAGGAATAAGAATTTAAACAAGCTTTTGAACTTGTGACTAAGGAGCCAATGGAAGTGAGTTAGTAAGATAAGTATAAGGTGAATTATGAGAACACTTATATTGGTATGGGAGCATTGTTGTGTGTATTTGCAGGTTGAAAGCTTTTATATGTGGGAAATTCAGTGTTTAAGTTTAAGTCATTTAAGCGCTTAAGAGCCATGTCATTTAAGAGCCTTAGTGCTATGCAATTTAAGATTATTGCACTATATTGACTTTGTTGTGAATTAATATGACCTAGGATATACTAGGAGTCATTAATGGAAATTTGAGTGAAAATAAGTTAACAACGGTGTTCTTGAGGATTAGAATGACCTAGAGTTGTCTAGGAGGAATTAGAGGTTAGGAGGGTGTAATTTGTGTGCTAAGATTGTGTACTGAGGATTTGAGTGTTCATGATTGTATTAAGGGTGAAAATCTAAATGTTGGGTGTAGTAATATACTAAGGAAGCCATGTCAAAATTTGGAGAGGAAACTAAGTGTTTAAGGTGTTCTAAGGAAATTTTATGACTAAGGATGTTCTAGTAAACATTAAGGGTTGTTTTGGTGAAAATGGATAAACTATGGTGTTCTTGAGTACTAGGAAGACCTAGAAATGTCTAAGGAGGGTGTAAGATGGTTAAGGTAAAGGAAGAACAATGTTAAGGTGCTAAGAGGATGGAAAGAAATGTATAGGTATGTTCAAGAGTTTAGGAGTGATGAGTAACAAATGGAAAGGAGAGAAATCTGTGCATGGAGATGCAAGATAGCCTTTGAAGGTTTAGCAAAGCAAAGATAGGTGAATAATGATGTTTGAGGAGTAGTTATTTTGGTTGAAAGGAAACACTTTGGTTAGTTGAAGTTTTAGACCAAATTTACATGTTGGAAGTGTAAGGAATTAAGTTATAAGTGTTAAGAGTTTAGTAAGAGCTTGAATAATGATCAAGGAACTTGGAGGTGATTTGAACCATGAGTTAAGAGGATTTTAAGTGCTAAAATGGTGTTAGAACATGTGTGAATACTTGGGGAAAGATTAGAAGAAGTTTGGACAAAAGAACAAGTGGAGAATGAGGTTCAAAACTGTAAAATTTAACAGTTTATAAGGTGGTCCGGGACTTAGTCCTTGGATAAAGTCCCGAACCAGCATCAAAAACTTGCCGAGAATCTGTTTCAGAGGTGGTCCGGGACCTAGGCTAGGTACAAAGACCCGGACCACCCCATAAATAAGGCCGAGAGTACATCATACACATTGGTTCGGGACCTTAGGTCCGGACCATGTCCCGGACCAGGCAAATTTTACAAATAAAGTGTTCTTTTAGATGGTAAATGATGGGGGCTTGTTGGGTAATGCTATTATAAGGTTGTTAAGAGTTGTTTGGTAGAATTTTAAGGTCATTGGAGGTGTGAACACGTGTGAGGTAAATTGAGAAGTAAGTAACATAAGTGGTTAAGCTTGAATTACAATGCCTTAGTGGTATTTAGTTGGAAATCATTATTGATTAAGTAAGCTAGGTTAATTAAAAGTAATTAACCACCCAATTCAATGAATGTTTTAGGGTTTGAGAATTTGGACTCCGGAGGAGAGTAAGTAATCGAACGACCAACGGTGAACGATATGGTTTTCTTGTGACCTGCTTGCTAACGAGGTGTCCCTCAGCTTCTGTGCTATTTGTTTTCGTGTGCCGACTAAACTAGATAAAGCATGCAACCAGAATATTATGTTTGTTGTGTGATTGTGATGCACTAACACAACTTACCTTGAGAACTTGCTAACTAATGTTTAGTAAATAATGGCGTGAGATTAAGGAACACTACCAAATATTGTTTTCTTAGTAACCGTAAGGGGATAACTAACCAACATTGACTTGAGGCTTCCATTAACTGGAACTTATGGGGAGTGAGGAATCCGGAAACGTTCCGGCACATGTGTTTTAGGGGAGGTCGGTATCCTTATCAGGTACCGACTTCCAAATATGACTTGTCTTTGGACTCGTCGCCTAGAGCTGACATAAAGACTCGGTCACCTTGATTTCTATCAAGGTGGGAGGCACTACTGAGGAGGTGTGGTGGGATATAAATCCCAACTAATTTTAACAAATATTGTTTACGTAAACCAATGGAGCTGATAACTCATTGGTTAGGGTTACATGACCTGACAGATAAACAATGAATTAAGGAACAACCATTCTAATTAAAGATCGGTTGACTTAATTGAGATAAGAACTGAGATAAGATTGAGATAAGGTTTGAGATAAGATACAACCATTTCTATTTAAAGAATGGTTTGTATTCTAAGACTGAGATAAGGATTAAGATTGAGGTAAGATAAGGTTGGACTGAGATTAAGAGGAAACATAACTTAAGGAGTTAAATGAATAACCCACTAATTAAGGGAACGCTTTTAAGTCGTTCATTGTGTTAGAACTTTGCTTGTTCATATGTGGCTTGTTGTTTATTGCACTTTCTATTATGTTGTGCATCTAATCAACCTCCATGCCATCGACAATTTGTTGTCGTAGCCACGTTAGCTTGGGGGCTATGAGAGGATCATACCAGCAAAGGTGCTGACCCCCTCTGAAGGTGACCGTCCCGAGAGTAAGATGGGGTAGACGTATTACGAGTTTAAGTGTGACCTACGAGTTGTGCATGTACTCTCGTATGGTATTTTGAGTTAGTAAGTTGTATATGATGTAAGGAGTTTGTAAGATTGTTATGTAATTGGTTAAGGCTTGTAATTACTAATGTTCGGTATATTCGGGTCCATCAGACCGTAGCTAGATCTTGGAGATTTTAGTATGCTTAGTTGGTCACGTGGATGGCTAACGGCGGTGACACCAAATATTGTAAGAAATCCGCTGCAAGTTAATATAAGTGTTTGGAGGTTTATGAGATAAGTATGGCTTTATGAGTTGGGGTGTTACAAAAAGTGGCATCAGAGCGTAGTTACACTCTGATGACAGGAATTACCGAACTTAGGAGAATGCTGAGGTTGAGTTTGAGTTGTGGGTTAAGGGTTGAGAGATAGAGCGTGAGGTGCATTAGTTAGGACTTCCCGGTGTTTACAGGATATCCATAGTACCTAAACCCGCCCTCCACATCCCTTGCTTGAATTACGGGGAACAAACGCCAGAGAGAAGAAAGCCTTCTCTTACTCGGAAAAACCCGATCTGGTAGTTTGTTAACAGTAAGCAATACGAGAAACATCTTGTTGTACAACAGTTTAAGTGAACTTGAACGTTTTAATTAGAGCGCAATGATGAAATAGGCGCTACCAACGGAATTCTACCAGTAAGAGAATGGAAATTACCAGCAATATGGGTCGACATGCTATGCAGTCGAGTTACCCCGCCATACCAATGATAAGAAAAGCACTACGAGTGCAATGGATAGGAAAAGATAAGCGACATGAGTACCGGACAGTGGTCCGAATGAGCATAACTGAAATACCCCAAACTTATTAAACATGGATTAAATATTTAATTACATCAATTAAGGCCTAAACATGCCTTAAAAGTCAACTGAGAACAACAGTGGTCAACACAAAGCAAGATGTTGCACCCTTTGACTGGTTAGGGTAAATAAATACCCAAACGAACTTCTTAGGACCTAAAAATTTGTCCTAAGTTTATTAACATAATATTAAACATATTATAATTGTTGGATAACACTCCAACACAAATAACAAGCATTTACATGCTTCAAGGTCAAAAAGGGCAAAAATGTGCTCTAAGAATACCTTAAAGGTCTAATGACCTCTAAATGATATAAAATTGGATACCATGATCAAATATCATGTAAGGGACACAACAAAACCGTTGTGAAAGAAAACCAAGCTCAGAAACACCTTGCGACACAAAATGTGCACTAAAACTCCTTAAAGCACGTTTTTGTGTAATCGCCTTCTAAAATTGGTTTTAAATGGGCTCAAAGGTTATAATTACCTTCAAATATGATAATATATCATATTATATCATATTAGGAATTTAATTCCAGAAATTTCCATTTTTGTACAAATTTAATATTAAAATATTAATAAAACCCTAAAGTGGGGCCCATTTGGGTCAACATTGACTAGTTGGTCAATGTTGACCATTGACCACGAAATGGACCTCTAAAAATCGGTGAAGAGAGTCTCCAAACAGACCAAGAGACAAGTCCCATGTGACAATTAAATATACTACCTTACTTTTACATAAAATAAGGAAAAAGTAAACTTTAACTTATTTAAACACAAAAGTAGCTTACCACTTTCTTACCGATGTGAAGCCAGCCTATTTGGAGCCTTCATCCCCTCCTCATTATACAGTGCTCCAAGCAAGAACAAGACAAGAAGAGATGACTCACCTTTTGACTAGTTTATTAAATGGCATTATTACTTCATTTTTGAATCAAATAAGCACCAATTATTCACCCACCTTCTCCTATCATGGACGGCTGCCTCCTCCTTGTCTCCACCGATTAAGCCTTCAATTATCAACACCAATAAGTCATTGGTGAGTCATCAAAGCAATAATGACATAAAAAATGCAAAAAATGACATTAAGGACAATTTAAGCTTATCTCCTTCATTTCTCCATTCCAGCCGAGAGTGCATCAGCCAAATGCTCTCTTTGGCTCCTCTTAATCGTAGGTAAGTGTTCCAAGCTCCATTGGAGAGAGAGCTCTTGCTCTAGGTAAGCTTCTAAGGCATAAAAATGCCTATTTTCTTCATCTTTCTTTCCTTTTTCCATTGATCTACACTCCAACCTTTTCTATACATCTATGTAGAGTGTTTTGGAGGTTAAAAGAAGGTTGATTCTCGGCCATAACAAGATCTAAGGAGAAAAGTTCAAGTCTTGACCATTTAAGGTAAAAATGTGCTCTAAGCACATATCGCTTCTTCCTTGTGAATTTCGGTTGTAAACCTTGGTTCCCTAGCCTTATTTTCTTCTCCTTTTCATGTGGATTCAGTTGGTATACCAAGATCTACAAGGAGTAGCTAGATCCAAGCCAAAAACACCATTTTTGGCATCTTAAACAAGGTAAATCATAGCCATCTTCCAAGCTAGCTACCCACGTTTTTATACCTTGTTCTTGAGAGTGTTTTGATACTCTTTCTCTACTGGAAAAATAGGGCCGAGACAGATCTATAACAAGCTTGAAGATTTAAGGTAAAAAATTCATGATTTTCATGACTTAAATTACTTCTCATGGTTAGCTCATGTGTGGAATTTAATCATGTCTTGTTTTCTACATGAAGACAAGTAGTTCAAGCTGTGGAGAAATTCTCCTTAAGGTGGCGAACCAAACAAGGCTCTACCTAAGTTAAATCAAGGTATAAATCACTTAAAACCTTAACTTGATACATTAACACAAGTTTAAGCTTGTGTATATTAATTGCCGTGAGTGAATGAGTAAAATAAGGTCATGCTTGACCTTAAAATGATTAAGGAATGGTTTAACAAAATTTTATAACTAATTAAACAAGCATAAATGTCAAATTTAAGACATTATGTGGAAGTTTGGTAATTAAATGAAAAACCTATGGTGAGGCTGAGATCTATATGTATTTTTGGGACATTTATGTGTAATTTATTTTGTGAGCAAATGTTTGTTATAAGGCCATGTACTTTAGGCCATTTTATTTATGCATTTACAAGCTTTTATTTTAGTTTAAGTGGTAGAAATGCATTACCGAAATGGGTAAGGGGTTAAAGTGTAATTAAATTAAATTTAGGGGCTTTATAAAAATAAGGCCGAAAATTTGAGGTTAAAAGGAGTTAAAATAAAGTTTATAAGATTTTATAAAGTTTTGGGGTTAAATGGTGAATTTTGGAAACTTAGGGGTTGAAACCGTAATTGTTAGGAATTAATGGTCAAGGAAATATTAAGGAGGTCAACCTTAACCATATGGTAGGTTTTGACCAAATTAGATAAGTTAAATAACTTATTTAAGGTTTCATAATAAAGATAAGTATCTTATGGTAATATTTTTATAACATATGTGGTAAATATGTTATTACCGAAAATAAAGGGTGTACAATGGTATTTTAAACACCATGGGCTATTAGGAATTTTTAGGAATTTATTGGGTTGTTTTTGGAATTAAAATGAACTATATATGTATAATATATAGTTATTATGTCATTGTGACACTTTGGAGGAATATAGGTGGTGGAATTATAAATACCGAAGGTATATGGGTTAATAAGGACATTTATAACCCTTTGGTGAAGTTTGGAGATTTTTAGAATTATATAAGAATATTTATTAAGATATGTGTATAATATATGGTTTAATGATATTATAAAAATATATGTTATAAATAGGGCCAAATGGCAATTATAAAACAGCACAAGGGCTGTTCGGAATTTACAAAAAATAACCATAGGTTATACTCTTTTATAAGTTAGAAATGTTATATTAAATGGTATATATAACATGGTATAAATAATGGGGTGATTTTGTAAATAAAGGAAACTATGCTATATGAAAAAGAATATGGTTTTTATATGGTGCCCATGCGGCAATAATAAATAGTTTTGTATAAAAACTATAGGTTATAAGTTCAAGGGAATAAAAATATCATACTATATGATAATAGTATATGGAATAACATTACATAATGTTATGTGGTCAAAATGGAATTTAAATAAAGTTAAGGGCTATACCGAGTTAATAAGAGTTCGAAAATGAATTTTAGACTATGGTCTACTATGTCATAAATGTTATAACGATTATATGGTATTAAGGTGGTTTAATGGAATTAATACAAATAAGGTGTTCACATTAAATAATGTGACAAACAATAAATAAATGAGATTTATAAACTAAGGTGTTTATTGAATAAACCTTAGGAGTTGTAACTATACAACATAAAAATGATACTTATATTAGGATAATAATCTTAATATAAGTTGTATAATATAATACAACTAATGGGAATAATCATCTAATAAGAGATGATAAAATGTAACATAAAATATAAGAGTTTATTAAACTCATGGGAATTACCTACGTGGTAAGTATATACATACACAAGAAAAATGTATATAAGGTGGATATATATTATGGTTGGAAACCGTATGATTTAATGGTGGTGGTTTTTTAAAAAAAATAGTTACGAACTATAAGTTATGGGTTTTGGATGCAAATATTATTTGCTAAAGGTAAATGGGTTATGTAATACGTTGTATTATAATGGATGGTGGGAGAATGATACAATACAAAAAAAAATATAATATAATATAATCATGCATGCATACATGCAACTATAGGTAATGTACCTATATTTATTGGTGGATAAGATTTAAGAAATATAATGAATTGAACTTAACAGTTGAAATATTATGACGTACGAGTTTTAAGTAACAAAGCCGACTGTTTTAGAGAAACCCGTAACAAACAACTGTAGAAAACAGGGGCGAACTGTCGGGGTTACTTGTTATTCGGAAATACCGGATGTAGTTAGTCATGGAGACTGACTTATAGTTTTAATACCATTTAGATTATACTTCTGACAAGACGCTTGACGAGCTAGTGGACTACACGGAGCATAGGATCTTGCTGATTCATACTCCACCGTAATACGATCTGGGTGAACGGTATGTAAAGGGGTTTGATCCGAGTTGTCCTAAGGTTGCTCCTTGGGCTCGGATTTGGTTGATATAACTTGTGTGTTATGTGTGTGGTTACATGTATGTGATTAAGTGTTACTGCATTATTTATTTATGCACGAGCGTCCTACGGGATTAACACTTCGTCGACTATAGATCAACTTATATAAACATATATATACATTGTGATGACATGACGGTTACTTGATATAATACCATGATATTAATATTAAGTATATGGTAACCTAAGTAAAACACTTAGGGATGAGTCACGACATTGTCGGTCTCTAGAGCATGGATCTCGAACATGAATATAACCTAGATTACTTCTAGGTATGCGTGAGACCCATTGGGCAGCTAATTAATAATTATTCTCCATAAGACTAAGAGAATATCTTAAACATTATGAGAGAGAGATGGTGTGAGTTGAGGTGAGGAATCCCGGTAGTTTACGAACTACTTGGTTGCGCATTTGTGATCACTGAGGGGTTTCCTAATTGGATTCCGCTCCAGGTTATATCCAACGAGCCCAAACTGGATCGTGGATCAGGTGGCTACGGCCTTTTTACGGACGTCTTACGAGACATAAGAGAGTCAGGGGCCTCCGGATCTCTGGCGAAATGAGCACCTTTGTGTGTACGGGAGGACTACTGTCCATGGTGAGGATATCGGGTTGTCCTAACATGACTCCCTACTAATATTAATTAAACATGATTGGATGGAGCCTACAAGGCTAATTGTAAATTAAATTAACTATGGAAATTGTACACTACGGCGAATGTACATTGTACATATGGATGGGGCCTTGAAGGCCAAATTAAATTAAAATAATAAAGGATGATATACGCTATGGCGATTGTACATCATATTGTGGTTGTTTGATACGTTCGATATATAATTGTGGATTATGTTATTAAATGATTGTTGGATTGGATGGATGGTTGAATATCTATGAATATTTGTATGGATGATTATGTATATTATACATGTATGTTACAGTATTGATTATAACTATAAAATGGTAAAGCATGAAACCAATCTAATAACAAGATGGTAAAAATGACAAGTGACCAATAGGGTCCAGGCCCGGCATACTCAGCGTCTATCGCTGATACTACACCATTTCATGTTGTTGATTATTGTCGAAGCCAAAGAGCGGGAGCAGGTTAAATGGAGTTTTATTTTAATTACTACTGCACATGGAGTTTGTCTATACAACGATGAAGATGGTGAATTGTATTATGGTAAGGTTATGTATATTCTGGATTGGGTAGCCGCTCACTTGTCGATGTTAATGGTTTATAGACTTTGTATGATGTATAGGAGTTTTCTCGTTATCACGGCGGTTAGCTGTTTGTTTATGTTGGAAGATTGGATGTAGTTTGGCTTCGTTGCTCGCATGGGCGAGTAATGACCGGTGACACCTGAGTGAGTGTTGTAATTGTTATTTATTTTCCACTGCGAGACGTTTTTAATTATTGCTACGTGAGAGATTATTACGAGATTATGGAGAGGGGTGTTACAATAACAGTGGGATAATACAAAGCATGAGAGTTAAGATTACCGAAAAGTCCAGTTAGAAACAGGAACACCAAACCCCATACAATGAGAAAGGTTACAAAACCTGGCCAACATAGCGCAGGCGACAATAAAGACGCGTACAACTGTATACCGGAATAGGACGTCGATGTAGTGCCTAAAGGAGAACCATTACTTAGAAACCACGACAAAATGTGTGGAAACGGGAGCGAGGATTAAGGCATAAGTAAATGACAAGGGGTTCCCTCAGGAAGATTAACACCCTGATAAGTGACAGTACTGTCCAAACAACAAGGAAACTGCTAAATGGTTAGTTATCCAAAATAAGAGAACATCGAAGGAGTCCCGAGGACTACCAAAGATATAGAAATTAGGTGGATGTACCATTACTGACGCATGCAGTACCGGTAGCCCATCTTGCATGGCGCACTTGCCGTAGCAAGTGCTACCACAGTTAAGTTATATGGAAACCCATCATGACGAGATAGTAGAACACTACAGTCGTAGTACACACTGATACCGGATTATAAATCCGTAAGAATGGGAGGATGAGACCTTAGAAAGGCCTGAAGGCCTGACCATGATAAGATGAGTCGACACACCAGTCAGCAGGGAGCTGAACTTGGACGGAATACTAAATGATATAAATCTTAGCAATAGTACAACCTACTACAACAACAACAACGAACAGTACGGGTAAGAACACCAATTCCGAACCTTGAAGGGAAAAACCTAAAAGATTGCTCAGTGATCCAAGCAAAACACCATGTAAGCAATAACATACAAGGAATGTATTATAAGATACCATTGAGACTGTTGACACAACGTCTTAAAACGAGAACGGGATAAGACTCCCAGAATGATCATGAAATACCCCAAACCTAAGTATGCTAAGTTAAGGCTAAAATATGCCTTAGAAAGATTGGTAGACAATTTAAACCAAGGAAAACACAAGAAAATGCCTTAAGGGCAATTAGGGCAAAAATGTGCTCTAAGCTTGGAGAGACTTGGGTGAGTACCCAAATATCATGATAAGACCTTAGTAGTATTCTAATGGTCATTTTAAACCAATTACCAAAGAAAACCAAGCTTGAAAACAAGTTAAAACACAAAATGTGCTTTAAGAAGTCTTAAAGCACATTTTTGAGAAATTGTCTTAGAATTGAGTTTTGAGTGGCTAAATGCCCATGATTACATCTTAATCAACATGTGTACTAATTAGTATCACATTAGGAAGTCTAAAGCAATGGGAAATCAAAAATTTCACGAATATGTGCACTAATTAGTGAATAGTGCCAAATAGTGACTAGTTTAGTCTTAAATCACTTAAGTCTAATTAGTTGGTCAAACAATACCATGACTTGCCTTAATTAATAGGGGGCTGGTTTTCTAAGGGAGGATGAGTCACCATGAGTAGTCAAATGATGTTATAAAGAAGTGGATAAAGTAAGAAGTTACTATTTGCTTTAAAAAGCAAAATATCTTCATTTAAGTTACCTTTCTTCTTCTCTCTCTTCATTTCTCCTTCCTTCCATGATTTCTTCTTCTCTTCTCTTGCTCCAAAACCGAGAGAGCTCCATCCATGGGTGCTCCACCTTCAATTGCTCACCAAGTGTTCATCTTTGCTCCAAATCAAAAACCAAGTATAGATTTCTCTTAGTTAGGCCAAGACCTATCTTTCTATCTTTTCAAATCCTTCAAAGCTCCATTTTGATGCCAAGAGGAAACT
>CM041783.1:124558119-124626446 GCA_023374045.1 Limonium bicolor | reverse complement strand
TAGTAAACTACATATTAAAAACACATTCACACCCTAGGTGTGAGATTTAATAATCATGGACAGTCCCGACAGGGACTGTCCAAGATAAACCTCTATTAGGTATATCTTGGACGGATAACTATGTTTGGTAGTTTGTCAAATACTATATATATAAGTAAATCTTACCTCTGGTAGACGATTAGCCGATGCTAAGACAGTTGAGGCCGGAAGCCAAAATAAAGTCGTAACCTGATGCATAAACAAAAAAACGACAACATTAGAATTTATAAAAAAAATCAAGGTTAAAATGCTAGCTAAACCGTGGCAAAAATTCGACAGCATCTTCTCTATATTTCTAACATTTCTAAATCACTTTTATCAACATCAAATTCACACGCACCATCAGAATTACTTATAAACCAATTTTATATTTTAAAACTATACTATTATGTATTAATTGTAAAACTAAATGCTAAGAATAACCATATCAAATTTACTCTTCAAAACAATAAACAAAGAAACATCACTACAACATTTTACAGTTTGGTTTGTAAAATTACCGTTAGTAAGCACCAAAGTGGGCAATTAGTGTAGAAATCATCCCACGAACTAGGTTCCAATTAACTGTTAATCTGGGCACATATATATATATATATATATATGAACAAGGTTAGAACATTTGCCATTACGCTCTCAGGAATCGACAAAAACGACGTTAGAACTAGCAATCGACAGAAATTGCATACCCAGTACGCGTTAGAATCGACGGTGACGACCAGTGGTAGATGGGTGGTGACCGGCGGCGATGGGAGTGACAAAGGTGGCGGGAGCGACGACGGTGATGGCTGTTAGTAAGGTGACGGGAGTGAGGAGGCGATTTCATCAAGGAAGATAGCGCGAGAGAGGAGTAGATGTTACTATAAGTGTGCAGAGTAAACGGGTAAATTTTCTAGTTAAAAGGACTTTAGATTACGGTTCACAAGAAAACCGTAATCTAAAGTCTAACGAAATAAAACAAATTGCGCGAAATTTTTTTGGCCTATGCTGGGTTTCAAACTCAAGATCGATGGTGTTGACTCATGTACCCGCGGCCACTGAGCCATGAGTCGTATTCGATCAAACTTATGCAACACATTTATAATAAGTTTTTTAAGCTAAATTAAGCTGGTAAAACGACATCGTTAACTGTCATTTAGATTACGCGCGGCGTCAAAAAAATCAAATAGTGCGGGAAATATTTGGCGTCAGGTCAAAACGACGTCGTTGACCATCAGTGGGCGGGGACTTTAGATGACGGTTATTAGTAAACCGTAATCTAAAGTCCGTTGACCGTCAAAGCACGCGTCTGCACGGGGACTTTACATTACTGTTTACTGATAACCGTAATCTAAAGTCCGTTGTAAAAAAGGCGCGCCTACCTCCAATTGATTATTGCTTACGGTTAATTCTATAAACGTCATTAAATAATTCCGTCCCTCCTATTAATCATGGTTTGTGTTTAAGCCGTGATTAATCAGCTGTCATTAAAGGCTTCCGTTCCACCAGTGAGTCAATCGCAGCGACGGTCGGAGACAAAGCAAGATTGAAGAAGTACCGTCGATGCAGCAAAGTCAATCAAATCGACGGTCACCGGGGCTCGATTACACATTCACACCCTTCACACAGTCTCCCTATTGGGGCGAGTTTACTGCTCGATTATATTACAGGTTACAATAAGATATTGCGATGAAAACTGTGGTTTTTGAGCTATCGCCGATTGGGTGTACAATAATGAAACTCAATGGAAAATGGTTAGATGTGCAAGCATGAAAGACCTGAGATGTAGATCAAACTGGTGGTTGTAGTGAGCTGAAAGGGACTGGTAAGACAGACAATACACACTTCTGGACTAGTTTGTAATTGCGTTTGCACCCGCACAGCATTGGATGAAATTTATAGATCTTGGTCTTATCTTGTACACGGTGTACAACATAGTTATTATTAGTTTTTGGCGGGTGGCTTGATGGGCTTGCCGCTGCGAGGAGATGCATTAGAGGTCTGTTACTTCGTACGAGTACATACAGTTCCTGGTTCCCCGTCCCATATATGAATCCTATGTGGTAAAAATGGCACGATCCTAAGGCTGCGCATTATGCATCTGTGTACACTCCAAGATGCGAGCACTAGTTGTTTCCTCCGGCTGAACCAGGGTGCTGCTGACATGAAGTATGGCAATGTCGAAGCACTTCTTCAACACGTCAGCCATCTAGAGGGTGACATCGTGAGGCCAACGCTGGTTGTTCTCCAGCGCCAGGCACATGATCCTTGGAGCCATCTCATCCCAGTACTGCAGTATAGTAGCAACTGCATGTTATTAATTAAATCTAACAAAATATTGATTGAAACACTAAGACAATTTAATTACACAAAAAAATATCTGGAGCTGATCCTCTTGCCGCGCATTAGGGCCACCACTCGGACCAAGGGGACACACTTGTGGGTGGGATCAAGGTTAGAACCAATGAATGTACTCCCGGCCACCTCCCATGGCACGCGTGCATGGGTTAAAGGAAACCGCCACCTGGTGGGCCAAGTTGTGTTGTTCCACACGAACATCCCGTAGTCGTATATAGGAGCATAGTTCTAGTCGTGCTTGTGGCGGTGGTGGCGGATGGGTCTGATAGGCTCAGAGGACGAATCCAAACTGTCTTCAACACCGGTTGGGCATGTAAGGCTCGACCACGTCCAAATACTGCAGGGGGTCATACCATCGGGAGCGCCTGTCGAATATGACGAACGACAACCAGTCAACCTATGTCGTTCGAAAAAGGAAAAAACAAAGAAGATATTTAAATTGTAAGTTACATTTGACAATACGATGCAACACTACTTCATACGACTACAACTGCTAATTAAGTTGTACCTCAGTCGAGGACATCGTGTTTAGTAGCCCCCTTACGTAACGTAGTCTCTCATCGCCTGTCACATTCCTCAAGTGGCGAGGCCACTTCGCCGCCACTGGGTAGGTGTCATCCGAATCCGCAAGCTTCTCCGGCCTGAACATGGGGAAGTACTCATATATCCAGTAGTGCAGTAATCATATATATCCATTAATTGATACCCCTAGAAAATTAAAATAAATTAAGAACTACACGATTGTTTTGAATTCTTACCTGAAACAACGTCAAACAACCAGCTAGCTGAAGTGTCTTCATACGAGAAGTGATCCCGAGCTGGCGGTAGAGGTATGCTAGCGTCATAGCTCCCCATGCGTATAAGTCCACGCGATTAGGGTCGTAGAGGGGCCAAAAGGAGTAGGGCATGATATGATCGTTACCCTTGTCGATCAGGACCATATTACCCACCAAGTACCACAAGTATGCCTTCGTCTCCCTGTCAGCGTCATAGTACTCACCCTCACATGTGTCGTGAAGGGCTTTGTAGGGTACCTAGTTCACGTCCAAGAACTTACGATCCAGTAAGTCCTTCTTTGAATCCACCCCGAAAAGTTGTGTGACATGAGGGATAAGAACGTGCAGCTGTGGGGACCCTTCATCGGCATGGACGTCGATCAAATCCGACAGATACGAAACATCCGTGCTGGTGATGGGAATCTCCAGAATGAGGTAGACTTTGTGGAGAGTTATAGCCATCTCTCTGAATGGCATGTGGAAGAAGTTCGTGTTTAGCTGCCATCTCTCAACGAACGTAGAAAGGAGCGTGAGGTCAAAGAAACCATGTGTTATCTCGGTCAGATGCCCAAGTCCACTCATGTCAGCCACGTCTCGTGAATCCTGTTGCCTCAGCGTCGACGGAGTCCACAATTCCAGCATCTTCACCTTAGACTTGAAGTTAAGACATCCCTTCTCCTATTGAATACTTAAATAAATGTCACAATTATTGACATTTATATTCGCACCAAATTATCAAATAAATTATAAAACGGGAAACATACCGCTTCCCGACACACGACAAGCGCGATGTGACCATCCAAGCTGGGGATCAAACTCATAATCTGCTGGCCTCCAGGCACAAGAGTCCCGCCAAGCAACTAAGTCTCATGTGTGGACATCTGTGCCACATACCCGAAGGGGACCTAAGTCGATGGGACTACGTCGACCCTCACCCTTAGAGCTCGACTCATCAGGGTCGGGCTGCTGATATGATGTGCCTGTCATCCCGATCTGTGTGGGTGCATTCTAAGAAGGACTATTGGTGTGCACGTCAAACGTACCAGCTACGACCCCCGAGTCACATCCACCTAAGGTGTTACCATCAGCTGCTCATCCCGCTACTGCTCCCGCTCCACCCTCAAGCGCCTATGCTCCTTCAGCTTTCTCACACGGCCCTCATCTTTACGCACACTGCCCTTGCTGCAGCTACCAAGTTAACAGGGGTCGTAGGGGACTATGATGAGCCCTCACCGCGCTTATACGAGCCGCTACCCCTACCCCCTCCAAAAAATCTGCCAAAAAACTTACCATTGTTCTTATCCGCGGTTTTCTATTTATAGTAAGCATTAGTTGAACTATGTTTAAAGCTAGTCAAGACCGGTCGAGATTTGTCAATACTGGTCAAACAAATATTAATGTAGTTAAATGTCAATAACATTCAAACAATTATAAAAAAACATAACTGATTAAACCATGCAGAATAGGTCAAAGAAACATGTCAATTGACCTCTATAACGTTTAAAATGGGTCACCGCTTGCTGGTATGACTCCGCGTCCCGCTAGGATAAGTCGGTGTCACCGTCCGGACAACACGTCCCGCCATGACAAGTCGGCGTCACCGTCGGCTGCTTCCGCGCCACCACTTGCTGGTACGACTCCGCGTTGCTGCCTGCCATAATGAACCCGCCCCGCTGCCTAGTGGAATGCCTCCCCGTCCACGCTGGCTAGGATGGGGCTGCGTCCGTGCGGTGTTGATAATGTGGTCTTCAGCGCCCAGTCGTCGTTCGATTCTGACACCGTTGTTTTTTCTTATAATTTTTCTACTTTTGGTCCTATTATGGGTCTAATTCTGCTACAATACTATAAATTATTAAGAACCTAGTTCAGCAAATCTGGACCAAATACTTGGACTCACGCACTGGCTTCTGCTCTGGTGCAAGCTTCTAGAGAGATGTCAAAGAGAATTCTAGAGAGATGAAGAGTTTTGAGAATTTTAAATTAGGAGGAGTGATAGTGGACGGAAAATATATAGAAGAATTTGAGAGAAGGACAAAATTGTAATGTTTTTTTTTAGATCCCGACCACGCAAAATGAAAAACAACTGAGTGTACAAGTTTTTATTATCTCAATTATTATTCTTGCTTGGATACGGTTACAAAATTCATTACTTGTTGAAGACCTAATTATTTGTAAGAGTTTTCAGCTGACACGCTTGATTAAGTCATAATATATTATATATATATATATCTTAGAAACAGAGTGAAAAAGAAGCAGCTGCATTTCAGTTGCCACATTGCTCTACATGTGACAATCAGATGTTAGTGTGATTCTTTTTTTAAATAGGTGTTCGTTGTGCTTGCATAGACTGTGTAGGTTAGTCTCGTTGTTACCCGAACACCGGCGTTATTCATATCTGAGCTGCACACTTGGGCAGGAGTTGTAAGTGGTGCACAGATCTCCTTTGATCATGACACTCGATGTTAAGGGAATTGAGATGATCGGAGAACTTATCTGTTAAGGGTGGTACAAAGTTCATTCTCATCTTTGTGGTTGTGAGTGGTGCATTTGTCAGGCTTGTTGCGTGAATGTTAAGAGTTTTCCGCGGTGTGATTGCCTAAGTGTTTTTCTCTTCGGGAATTCATATATTAAAATTTTTAGTATTATTTTAAATGCTTATAACTTTTAAAATATTAATTCAAACATAAATGTTCTAAAGAAATGTTTTGATAAGTTTAAAAACTTATACTCCCTCCTGTTCTCATTAGATGATATTTTGGGTCCTTTTACAATTTTCAATATTTAAGATGTTTTAGTTTTTTTTGTCATATACTTTCTAATTCTACCCCTCATCTTTTATTTTACAACTTTACTTTTCAAACTATTTCAATTCCCAATACAAAAAGTAAGACTAAGGCCTCATTCTCTACGTTTTGAGAGCTAGTAGTTGATAGCTGATAGCTGATACGGGTTGATATGGACTGATGACTAATTTCAGTATCAGATGATTGCGTGAAACCCAATATAAATTCTTCTTTTGTATTACATTTTTTGAACTGATTAATCACTGATAATATGTAAACCAACTGATAATGTGTAAACCAACTGATAATGTTATTTTAAATAAACTCTTTGGTAGATGGTGCCTGACCTATAATACGTCCAGAAAAATGAACTGAGCTGATATTCCGTAAACCAACTACAATTTATGTAAAAGAATAGGATCTAAAATAGTCTAATTTTTACCTGGCTAATTCTTCTATCTAAAGCTAAAAAATCAATTGTAATGGAAGTATTAATTATATATATATACATTGATCTAATCACCTAGGTAGAATCGGGGACTAGTGATAGTTATTACTTATTAGGCCGTTGAACCTTGTTCCAGTGTTTGAGGTATTGGGTCGGGGTATAAACTCTATTTATGTTTTCCAATGTGTGGCCCATGTTTGTAGATTTTTATATAATGATTAAGTTTAAATAAAATTATATTAGGGGGTTGCTATTCGCAGTACAAAATTACTAATCACTGTAGTACAATTTTTTTTAAATCATATTAACGTTGTAAACATGTAATGATGTGCCTTTGTGTTTTTTTTTTTCAAAAAATGGTATCTGAAAGTAATTTAACCCAAGAAGTTTGTAGTTGATTAGTAGCAAATTTTGCTAGTTACTTTTTTGTTGTAATCAATAATGGAATCTTTTTTTTAAAAAAAAGTGTTGGATTTGTTATTTATGTGTTTACACTATTAATATGATTTAAAATTAATTTGCACTGTCAAAACTTTACTATTTGCAGTACAATTTTTTTTTCACCAAACTTAGTTGAATAAGTTGGAAGCGGAGAAAGAAAAACAATAAGACGGTAGTTCTTTCGACATTTTGATATATTTCGGTTCTCGTGACATAAACATTAGGTTTGTTCCACTTGGTAGATGTTTGGATTATTAGATAGTTATTCACTTTCAATTCTGTGATTCATGGGGTTTGAATTTCTAGGACTTTTGTTAGGATTTTCTACATTTTGATATATTTCATTTCTCGCTGTAACACCCCTCTCCATAATCACGTAATAATCCCTCACGTAGCAATAAATAAAACGTCTTACAACGGAAGAAATAATAACAACAATACTCACTCGGGTGTCACCGGCCATTACTCGCCCATGCAAGTAACGAAGTCAAACTACATCCAACTTCCAACATAAACAAACTGCTAACCGATGTGATAACGAGAAAACTCCTATACATCGTACTAAGTCCATAAACCATAAATGTCGACAAGTGAGCGTCTACCCAATCCCGAATATACATAACCTTACCATATTACAATTCACCATCTTCATTGTTATACAAATAAACTCCCTGTGCGGTAATTAAAGTAAACTCTAATTACCCTGTTCCCGCACTTCGGCTTCGGCGATAATCAACAACCTGCATATGGTGTAGTATCAGCGATAGACGTGAGTATGCCGGCCTGGACCGTAATGGTCACTTAGTCATTTTAACCATCTTATTATTAGATTGGTTTCATGCTTTACCATTTTACAGTTATAAACAATACTGTAATATACATGTATAATATACATAATCCTCCATCCAAACATTCATAAACACTTAACCATCCATCCAATTCAAACATTCATTAAATATCACAACCAACAATTGTATATCGAACGTATCGAATAATAACAGTATAATGTACAATGTACAATCGCCGTAGCGTACGCCATCCTTTATTAATTTAATTTGGCCTTCAAGGCCCCATCCATATCGAAATGACCACAGTATAATGTACAATGTACAATCGCCGTAGCGTACAGTTTCCATAGTTAATTTAATTTGGCCTTTAAGGCCCCATCCATCCAAACCATGTTTAATTAATACCAGTTGGGCGTCATGTTAAGACAACCCTATAACCTCACCATGGACAGTAGTCCTCCCGTACACACAAAGGTGCTCATTTCGCCAGAGATCCGGAGGCCCCTGACTATTCTCTTTTGTCTCGTAAGACATCCATATAAAAGCCGTAGCTACCTGACCCACGATCCAAATAGGGCTCGTTGGGTATAAACCTGGAGCGGAACCCGATCGGGAACCCCTCAGTGATCACAAATGCGCAACCAGATAGTTCGTAAACTACACTGGATTCCTCACCTCAACTCACACCATTTCTCTCTCATAATGTTTAAGATCTGCTCTTAGTCTTATGGAGAATAATTATTAATTAGCTGCCCAATGGGTCTCACGCATACCTAGAAGTAATCTAGGTTATATTCATGTTCGAGATCCATGCTCTAGAGACAGACAATGTCGTGACTCGTCCCTAAGTATTTTACTTAGGTTACCATATACTTAATATTAATACTATAGTATTATATCAAGTAACCGTCTTGTCATCACAACAACGTATATGTATGTTTATATAAGTCGATCTATAGTCGACGTAGTGTTAGTCCTGTAGGACGCTCGTGCATAAATAATTAATGCAGTAACACTTAATCACATACATGTATCCACACACATAACACACAAGTTATATCAACCAAATCCGAGCCCAAGGAGTTTCCTTAGGACAACCCGGATCAAACCCCTTTACATACCGTTCACCAAGACCTAGGATGCGCAGTGTAGACCACTAGCTCGTCAAGCGTCCTCGTCCGAAGTATGATCTAAACGGTAATAAACTATAAGTCAGTCTCCATGACTAACTACATCCGGTATTTCCGAATAACAAGTAACCCCGACAGTTCATCCCCGGATTTCTATAGTTATTTGTTACGGGTTTCTCTAAACCAGTCGGCCTTGTTACTAAAACTCGTACGTCAAAAACATTTCGACTGTTAAGTTTAATTCATTACATTCCTTTTAATCTTATCCACCATTAAACTTAGGTATATAACCTATAGTTGCATGGATGCATGCATTGTTATCTTATATTATATTATATTATATTTCATATTGTATCATTTTCCCACCATCCATTATAATACATTGTATTATATTATCCCTTATCTTAGCAAATTATGTTTGCATTCAAAAACTCATAACTTATAGTTTGTAACTATTTTTTGTAATAACCACCACCATTATATTATATGGGTTCCAACCAATATATATATCCATCCTTATATACATTTTTCTTGTATATGTATATATTTACCACATAGGTAAGTTCCATGAGTTATAAAACTCTTATATTATATGTTACATTTTCATCTTATATTAGATGATTATTCCCATTAGTTGTATTATATTATACAACTTATATTAAGATTATTATCCTAATATTATGTAACATTTTATGTTGTATAATTACAACTCCTAAGGTTTATTCAATAAATACCTTAGTTTATAAATCTTATTTATTTATAGTTTGTCACATTATTTAATGTGAATATCTTTACTTAATTTAATTCCCTTTAAACCATATAATTGTTATAACATTTATAACATTGTAGACCATAGTCTAAAATTCATATTTATAACCTTAATAATTCGGTACAGCACCTTATTTTATTTAAATTCCATTTTGACCACATAACATTATGTAATGTTATACCATATACTAATATCATATAATATGATATTTTATTTCCTTTAATTTATAACCTATAGTTTTTATACAAAACTATTTATTATTGCCGCATGGGCACCATATAAAAACCTTATTCTTTTTCATATACCTTAGTTTCCTTTATTTACAAAATCACCCCATTATTTATACCATGTTATATATATCATATAATATAACATTTTCAACTTATAAAATGGTATAACCTATGGTTATATTTTTGTAAAGATCCGAACAGACCCACCAAATTCCTATAATTGCCATTTGACCCAATTTATAACATATAGTTTTATAATATCATTAAAACTATATATTATACACATATCTTAATAAATACTCTTATATTATTCTAAAAATCACCAAATTTCACCAAAGGGTTATAAATAATATTGCTAACCCATATATTCTTGCTTATTACTATTCCACCCCATCTTTTATTCCAAAGTGTCATAATGACATAATAACTATATATTATACATATATAGTTTATTTTAATTCCAAAATCAACCCAATAAATTCCTAAAAATTCCTAATAGCCCATGGGTGTTTATAATACCATTTTACACCCTTAATTTTCGGTAATAACATATTTACCACACATGTTATAAAATTGTTACAATTAAATACTTATCTTATAATAAAACCTTAAATAAGCTATCTAACTTATTTAATTTGGTCAAAACCTACCATATGGTCAAGGTTGACCACCTTAATATTTCCTTGACCATCAATAACCATATATTACGGTTTATACCCATATCTTTTCAGAAATTACCATTTAACCCCAAAACTTTATATAATCTTATAATTTTTATATAAACTCATTTAAATCTCTAATTTTCGGCTTAATTAATATATAGCCCCCAAATTTAATTTATTTACACTATAACCCCAATTCCTTGCGGTAATTTATATTTAGCACCTAAACTTAATTAAAAGCTTATAAATGCATAAATAAAATGGCCTAAAGTACATGGCCTTATTACAAACATTAGCTTATAAAATAAATTACACATAAATGCCCAAAAATGCTGTAAAATCTCGGCCCTTACCATATATTTTCATTAATTACCAATTTTCCACATAATGTCTTAAATTTGACAATTATGCTAATTAATTAGTTATAAAATTTACTAAACCATTCCTTAATCACCTAAGGTCAAAATAAGACCTTAATAAACCATTTCACTCACGGCACAATTATATATATATATATGTATGTATAAACACATATTAATATACCAAGTGTAGGTTTAAGTGATTTATACCTTGTTTTTGCCAAGCTAAGGCCTTGTTTGGCCACGACTGTATGGAGATAATATTTCCACAGCTTAGTTTACATGTTTTCAAACAGCAATTAAGGCATGATTAGTCTCCAAGCAAGATCTAAGCATAATAAGTGTTTAATGTATATTTTCAAGGTAAAATTTACCTTAGAATACCAAGGTAACCAAGGTTGATCTCGGCCTGTTTTTACAGTAGAGAAAGAGCATCAAAAGAGCTAGTAAAACCAAGCTTTAAACTTGTATAACTCAGATTAGAAGATGGCTAATTTTTACCTTGTTTAAAATGCCTAAAATGGTGTTTTTGGCTTGGATCTGGCTATACCTTGAAGCTCTTGATATACCAAATGAATAAGTATGTTAAGAAGAAGATAATAAGGCTAGGAACAAAGTTTCACAACCGAATTTGATGGGAATCAAAAGATATGTGCTTAAAGCACATTTTTATACCTTAAGAATAAGATTAGATTTCTCCACCTTCTTCCCTTGTTAATGCCGAGATACACCCTCCATTTAACCTCCAAAACAACCTAAGAACATTGATGGAAGTGGTTGATGCTTTGCTCCATGGAAAGAGGAAAGAATTGTGAAGAGAATGAACATAAAATGGCTTAATAAGCTTACCTATGTCAATTGTTGTTCTCTTCTGAATATGGTGAGTTAGCCACGGTTTGGAGAAGCAAATGAGAGGTTTGAATGAGCTTCTGTTGGCAGGGGTGAAGGCAAATGAGAAAGGTAAGTCAATTTTGCCTTATAAGTTAAGTTAATGTTAATTAATGGAATAGTAAATGGTGATTCACCAAAAGATTAGATATTTAGTGTTAATGCTGAATGAGCTGTCCTCCATGCTGCTTGGCTGCCGACTTCATATGGGTAAGGATGGTCAACTAATTGACCATTGACCATACTTAGTCAATTTTGCTTAAAAATGCACTATTTGGGTTACTATTCATACTAAATTTCCCATTTTTGATTTTTATTTTCAAACTTTGATTTGGACTTTATAATATAGTCTATCATGTCAAATTAATGATATAAATGATATACTCCATTCTTTAAAATGACAAAAAGTCATTATCTTAGAGTTCATACACATAAACGTGCTTTAAGGTGTTTTAGTGCACATTTTGTGTCACAGGGTGTTTCTGAGCTTAGTTTTCTTTGAGAACAGTTTTGTTGTGTTCTTTACATGATATTTGATCATGGAATCCAATTTTATATCATTTATAGGTCATTAGACCTTTAAGGTTTTCTTAGAGCACATTTTTGTCCTACTTGACCTTGAAGCATGAAAATGCTTGTTCTTTGTGTTGGTGTGTTTCCCAACAATTGTAATATGTTTAGTAATGTGTTAATAAGCTTATGACAAATTTTTAGGTCCTAAGAAGTTCATTTGGGTATTTATTTACCCTAAACAGTCAAAGGGTGCAATATCTTGCTTTGTGTTGACCACTTTTGTTCTCTGTTGACTTTTAAGGCATGTTTAGGCCTTAATCAATGTGATTAGATGTTTAATCCATGTTTTATTAGTTTGGGGTATTTCACTCGCGACATAAACATTAGGTTTGTTCTACTTGGTAGATGTTTGGATTATTAGATAGTTATTCACTTTCAATTCTGTGATTCATGTGGTTTGAATTTTAGAACTTTTGTTAGGATTTTCTACATTTTGATATATTCCAGTTCTCGTGACATAAACATTAGGTGTGTTCCGCTTGGTAGATGTTTGGATTATTAGACAGTAGTGTGGAATAGAAAGTACTACAACGCGAAATTAAATGAAATTCAAGTGATAAACATAACGAACATCTAAACGAAATACAATAGTTTAAAGAAATGGTGCATTTCTAGGAAAATTTTGACATACTCTCCCTTGTTTTTCTTCTCTCCCCCGGTTCTAAGAACCTCCACAAAATCAACTAGAAGGTCATCAATAAGATCACCAGCAATTTCAGCAACAATTTCACCATCACCAAGTCCACTAGAAAATAACTACATCCAGTCAGTCAGCACTAACTGTTGGTCTAAGCGTGGGGAAGTACGCATATATCCAGCACTACATAAATTTAAAAAATAAATTATGCCAACTATTAATGTGAATTCATGAAAATCTATTACACATTGTTGTACATTACAACACTTACCTCGAGAAGGGTCAAAGAGCTAGCAATGCTAGTACACTCAGCACGAGATGCTATCCCCAGCTGGCGATACAACCACGCAAGAGTACCTGCTCCCCATGCGTACTTCTTTAGCTTTGTATGTACCCATGAGAGTGACTAACCAGAACGGTGAAAAAACATAATTGATATTATCAATCAACATTACTACCAACTGACTCATCACTCTCGCC
Source organism: Limonium bicolor (assembly GCA_023374045.1). NCBI lineage: Eukaryota > Viridiplantae > Streptophyta > Magnoliopsida > Caryophyllales > Plumbaginaceae > Limonium > Limonium bicolor. The sequence goes on along the minus strand of CM041783.1, from coordinate 124,613,109 downwards.
TTCATATGAATTGGAGAGTGATTCGAGTTCCACAAATTGGAACTGTCATACACTTCATTGCTTACAACTGACACCATTGAAAATCACTGTTGTCTTCATATGAATCTGGGAGTGATTCTACTTCCCACAGTATTGAACTCTCATACACCCCCCACCCAGTCATTACTTCCAGTAGATTCTTCTTGGTTGTGGAGTTCTTGGTTGTGGAGTTCTTGGTTGTGGAGTGATTCATTCTCCACCATTGAAACATCACACTCTTCTGTATCAGAAAGGGATTCATGCTCCCATATGATAGTAGAAGTGTTTTCGGAATTTGACTGGTTGTGGAGTGATTCATTCTCCACCATTGAAACATCACTCTCTTCTGTATCGGAAAGGGATTTATGCTCCCATATGATAGTAGAAGTGTTTTTGGAATTTGACTGGTTGTGGAGTGATTCATTCTCTACCATTGAAACATCACTCTCTTCTCTATCGGAAAGGGATTCATGCTCCCATATGATAGTAAAAGTGTTTTCAGAATTTGACTGGTTGTGGAGTGATTCATTCTCCACCATTGAAACATCATTCTCTTCTGTATCGGAAAGGGATTCATGCTCCCATATGATATTAGAAGTGTTTTCGGAATTTGACTGGTTGTGGAGTGATTCATTCTCCACCATTGAAACATCACTCTCTTTTGTATCGGAAAGGGATTCATCCTCCCATATGATATTAGAAGTGTTTTCGGAATTTGATGAGTGACTCATAATAATATGAATGTGTTGTGAATTTGAAGGAGTTGGTGGTGTGGAAATATGAATTGTAAAGAACCAGTTGCAACTATACTCCTTTTATAGAGAAAGCACCAGCTCTAGATTTTTTCTTAAAACATTGTGCTTGTGTCTGATAGTGACTCTGTCCTTAAAGTTGATGCTGAAGCTAATAGTGACTGTGTCCTTACATGTATTCCCCATGAAATTGTGAAATGTCATTTCGTACCTTGTATATTCCTTACATGATGGTTGTGTGTGATCATGTCTAATAGTGACTGTGTCCTTACATGTAATGTTGAAGCTGAATAGCCATGTAAGAAGGTACATACTTGTATTCCCCATAAAATTATGAAATGTCATTTCGTACCTTGTATTATCCTTACATGGAGGTTGTGTGTGATCATGTCTAATAGTGACTCTGTCTTTACATGTAATGCTGAAGCTAAAGAAGGTACACACTTGTATTCCCCATAAAATTGAAATGTCATTGCGTACCTTCTGTAGTCCTATAAGGAATCTTATGGGATGGCATACCAGAATGCAGTAGCTGCGTAATAGTTACATTCATGTAATCCCTTTTAAAAATAAGCAATTTACACACACACACACACACACACACACCACACACACACACACACACACACACACACACACACACACACAACACACACACACACACACACACACACACACACACACACCACACACACACCACACACACACACACACACACACACACACACACCACACACACCACACACACACAACACCACCACACACACACACACACACACACACACACACACACACACACACACACACATTGAGCTCACTCGTGTCAAATTAAGAAACTAATTGAGCTCACTCGTGTCAAATTAAGACACTACTTGAGCTCACTCGTGTCAAATTAAGACACTACTTGAGCTCACTCGTGTCAAATTAAGACACTACTTGAACTCACTCGTGTCAAATTAAATGACGACCTGGATCAATTAGTGATTTAATTTGACACAAGTGAGCTCAATTAGTGTCTTAATTTGACACGAGTTTTGACATTTTGTATTTCCAATATTTTGTCATATAGTTGAGTGATTTTGGGATCTAGGAAACCTCCTATACAAATCAAATTTTTTTTTACGTAAAACAAATTATAATCATGATCATTTCCTCACAGACAATGTAACTTAGGATCAAAAAAGCGTTTAAATGACTGCTGCTCGGAATGAACCCTAACTTTCAATTCCGTGATTCATGGGGTTTGAATTCTAGGACTTTTGTTAGGAATTTCTACATTTTGATATATTTCAGTTCTTGTGACATAAACATTAGGTTTGTTCCGCTTGGTAGAATGGTTCAACATATAGTGTTCTTCCCAGGCGAGGCGAACTGGAGCGAGTCGTGTCTCTTGCCGGGGCGAGCTCCAAGAACTCTATTAATAGAGTTTTCAAGTTTATTTTTTAGAATTTTAATTGTAGATCTAGCCTAAATCATTTAGTTTTTGTAAAAACTAACACCGAATTCGGAATCACCACATCAAGAGCTACAACTTGGGAAAACAAATTCGAAAAACTCACCGGAAATTTTTTTCGGCGCTGGTCGGCGGTGGTCCGGTGGTGGTCCGGCGGCAGCTCCGGCGGTGGTCTGGCAATCTGGAAGAGAGGATTCCGGCGAGGTAATTTAGAGGAGAGATAGTGCGTGCATGGGACATGTCCCGTTTATATATAACGTGCGCGTTTTTTAGCGTTTTTGCTTTGACTCGTTTTCAATATCTTAACACCGTTTGGTTGTAAATACATTAGAACGTCTATAATTTAACTGAATAAATGTCAATTCACAATTATAATGTTCAAACGAACTAAAAATGGGTTTTAGCGTCTTACATTTTGATGAGAGCGTTTTTTACTGTTTACTGTGATGAAATGTTTTTTTTTTAAAACAAAAGTCATGACACGATGTCACTACATGTTTACAACGTTAATATGATTTAAAAAAAATTATACTGCGGTGATTAGTAATTTTGTACTGCGAATAGCAATCCAGTTTATAATGTGTTTAAAATAATTTTATAAATTGTATATAATAATATATTATGTATAAGTTAAATAACATATAATATATGTTTGATTTCTTATTTGTATTTAAGTTATTTATCATATAAAATATAATAATTAAATTATATTAAGTTTTTATATAATATAGTTTATCAGTTTTATAATTTAGATGTATAGAATTATTTCACCATATATTAAATATTCTAGTTAAATAAAAGACTCTAACTATAAGCTGGATATTCAAATTGGGCGCAATATAAAACTTATTGGTGAAGGCTGCGTTCGGAGTTGGTCTTTCTGTGGTATAAATGTGGCATTTCTGAGTTTGGTATTTTTGACAAAAAATGCCAAACCGCCACCTCCAAACAATAATTTTCAAAACAGCAACAAATATATCAGCACAAAACAACCACAAAACAACCAACAATTTATACTGCAAATATAATGAATACCGTAAACAGAGACGAGCCAGAAAACTGTAATTAAGGGGACGAGAATATTTTAATAATATTAAAATATTTAAAAATTAAATTTTAATAAATTAATTTAAATTTTCAATATTTATAATTATATTTTAAAAATAATATATATATTAAATTTGACAAAAAATTAAATTAAAATTGAATATATATTATTCGCTTACAGTCAATTATTTTATTATTAGAAAAAATTACTTTTTCATTTCAATGATATTATTTATTTCATTAAAAATTAAAATAAACTTAAGTATTAATACATTTTAAATGTTATATTAAATACTACTCCCTCCGTTCATTAATATCTGTCGTTTTAGGATGTGATTCTTGTTCAAAAATATCTGTCATTCTAGCTTTTTGACACACTTCTTTCCACTTTTACCCCTACTGTTCAATATAAAAGTAATTATTATCTAAATGGAAAAGTAAAAAGTAGGGGCACATGCGTCATTGTCCTACTTTTCTTAATAAGTGTGCAAATTTCTAAAATGACAGTTATTGTTGAACGGAGGGAGTAATTTATAATCCATAAAATTTTATTTTTATATATAACATCTAATATATTTGTTCTAAATACAATGATTTATTTCTTTATTTTTTTAAATATATGTAAAAAAATTATTTATAAATTAATATGTATACATATTATAAATTAATTTTCACTAAAATTTGTAAAGAATAATAATTATTAAAGACTATAATTGAATATCTACATATATTTTAACTTTATTAACAAAAAAATATTTTAAAATGTACATACAATTTTTAATTGTAACAATGAAAACGGTAAACGCACTGCACAAAACTAACTTATTCAAAACAGCCAGATGAAACCGCTGCCTGCCGAACATTAGTTTTTGAAACAACCATAAAACAACCAGCACAAAACAACCAACAAAACTACCACAAAACAACCAACCAAAACAACCAGACCAAAACAACCACAAAACTACCATAAAAATTCACGCCGAACGCAGCCGAAGTCCATTAATTTTTAAAAGTGTAAAAAGTTTCCTTTTATTTAGTATATGAGCAAATCTTCTAACCAAAATTGTTTCGGGGTCCACACGCAGCAGCCTTTTGTATCTATGTGTATGCTCTTACTCTCTCGCTCGCTCCCCCGTCCGCCAACCAGCTTCGCTTGGATCTCCATCTGTTCTGTACCCCAAAACGAGAGGTAAAGATAAAAGAGAGATAGGGGAGATCGATCAGGTATGGATGAAGTGAAGAAAATAGTGGTGGTGGTAGAAGACGAGGAAGCAGCTAGGACTGCTCTACGATGGGCTCTGCATAACCTACTCCGCTACGGTGACGTTTTAATCCTGTTGCACTTGTTTTCCTCAAGTTGTTTCCATCACAAAAAGAAGAAACCGGAGGTCCGACGGCTCCGGCGAGATGGGTACCAGCTTGCTGTTTCATTCAAAGAACTCTGTTCTGATTTCTTCAATGTAAGCAATACGCCGGTCACTTTATATTTTCTCACATTAATATTATGTTTTTGTGGTTAACAAATTTCATAGCTCTTGTGACGTACAGACGAGAATAGAGATGATAGTGGCGGAGGAGGAAGATGAGGGCGATAAGATGGTAACTCTGGTTCGAGAGATTGAACCTTTTGCATTGGTTGCAGGTCTTCACGATCGCAGCTTTCTGTACCAGTAAACTTTCATTAACTTTTTCTTTCTTCGATCTCTTCGTACGCGTCAAAATTTGCATTAATCTTTCTTTCCCTCATTTCGTTCTAAATAATTTTTGTTTTAGTGGATAAGTAGTAGTTGCATTATTCTTACCAGTCTCACCTAATCCCATGAACGTTTTAACATACTCGTTTCCTAAGAGAATTCTGAGATGTATTCTATTTATTTTTTATTCATGTTGTGTCCTATTATTTATTTTATCTCTTATTTAATTAAATATTTTACAGAACCATTGCTGATGAATATGGTAATTGCATTAAATTAATTAGAATGTCGCTCAAATTTTAAAAAATGTAAATTGTAGACCATTTCACCAGGCTTGCAGAGACCCACAATAACGATCTAGCGAGTGCTTTCAACTGCCGAGTTCTCGCTATCAAACAGCCAACATCGACCACCACATCAGAAAAAGCTGTGGGAGGAAAAGGACAGCAGCAAGCTTCGTCCACCACTGTAATACCAGCAGCAGCAGTAGAAGACAATCTTCAAAACGCGTCGTCTCTTGGTTTCTCCCAAGTCGAGGTTTCCACGGGCTTTCTACAGTATGACTCATCAGTCTCATTCTTGATTATCATAATGTCGCATGATCCCGCTCTCTTGAAAAATTCATAGCAATGCCCCCCAATCTTTTTTCTACTTGCATAGTTTGTCGATACCCCACACCACAAATATGGCGAATATAGTGACGTGATGCACCTCATCAATCAGTCTAACCTAATCTGCAGAGAATATGCCAAAGTCCTTTCATATCATCTTTTATTACTATTATTTATCACATCTTCGCTAAGCTAACCAGAATTAAATACTCGTATAAAAGACCGAGCTACTATAATCTTAGTCATGTATATTGTGACATCTATCTATATATAACTATATTATAATGATTGTAACAGCAGGATGCCTAGGTTGATTCAACCTCAGAAAATACCATACGGAATATGTCCAACCCCATACGCCATCATATGGAGGAGATCGAAGAAGACAACACGGAGGAGGTCCAGCCCACACTACTCATCTTCGTAAACCATTTTTATATGTATTTACCCTCACATTAGTTTCAAATTTATAATATACTGCAAGTTTGATATGTGAATATGCTCACATGCCAGAATTCCGAATTTGGGGTGAAGGTTTTTTTTGTCCACAACATACATTTGATTATATATTGAGCATCTAATATTGTGTGTTATTGTATCGATAACAAAAAAAAAAACAACATATAATATATATCTATTGCATGACAAATCTTTAAACAAAAGATAACTAAGAAATAATTTCTCATTCCTAATGAAATAATTCCTACCACATAATAAAAAAAACCACGTAGCTGAAAGTGGCATAGTAATCTTTTATTTGTCTTGAATGCACCTGTAAATTGAGTTTTTGTGTATATATATGTAGAGATATGTACAAATCAAGGGAAAATTGACAAGTAAACGAATTTAAAAAAATGTACCTTATGTGTTTTGAATTGTGAACGTCTTTCTTTCATAAAGTTGAAGTCATCTATTATTTTATCAACAGAAAATGTCCAGTAATCTTCCTTTCAATGTTAACAATCAAGTAACTTCGTAGAAACTCATCAGACATACTACTACGAAGTCTAGTCTTTAAAATCTTCAATACTGAAAAGGCTTGTTCACTTGTTGCAGTTGAAACAGGAAGAGTTAGGACAAAACGGAGTAATCTATCGATTAAAGGATATATTTCCGACTTTTCAGTTTCACACAGTCCCTTACACAAGTCAGAAATTGAACTTGCATTCTTCAAATCTACCTCATAGTGTTCAAACTTCTGGCTTAGATGAATTCTTTCTTGTGTAGTGAAATCTGAAGGGTAAAACTTTGTTGGCAATCTACATATGTCATTAGCATCAAAAGACTTGTATGCATTTCTTGGGTTGAATGCAAAACTCAAAGATAAAAGCTCTGTGACATGTTCATTAAACCTAGAGTTCATTTCTTGCAACAGACAGTCAGTAGTAGCAATAAACACATCAACTCGATAATGATGCTCGATAGTTACATTGTCTTTCTTATGACGAGAGCGGATGATATCAGTATAATTTCCATTCATATCAGGGACTGGAATGACATGACTCTCACAAATGGTAACCACGTATGCTAACAATGCTTGCCACTTTTCTTCCCTTAAATTTGTAATCAATATCTTCGTAGTAGAAATAAGAGTTAAAGCATTCACAATATCTTGTGACTTCAATTGGAGAGCATGACAAAGCATGTCAGTTATCTACATAATTTCCCTCATCACATGCATTGCAATCACAAAATCAAATGATAATAATTGCCTCAAAGCATAAATTGCATCACCTTTTTGAGAAGATGTTGAACCATTAATGACAATGCCATCTAACGCTAGGCGAAAAAACTCCATCAAGCTACAAATTGATTTATACTGTGAACCCTGTCTAGTATCTTCAGGCCTTTGCAAAGATCTTACCTGATTTGCACCCTTTCCACTTTCAAGTTCTTCAATTTTGGTTACGTGTGAAATTTCAGTTAGCTGAGCAGCTTGTAGTTGATCATTCCGCTTGCAAGAAGAACCAATGACATTTACAATAAAATTCAAGTTTCTGAAAACGGTATGTACCTCAGACACATCCTTAAATGTTGTAACTAGAGGCAACTGCAATTGATGAGCTAAACAATGTACATAATAAGCATACGAGCATTCTTTCAAAAATAAAGCCTGTAAACCATTCCACTCTCCACGCATATTACTAGCTCCATTGTAACCTTCGCCTCGAATATCTTGAACATCAAGCCTATGATATGCCAAACAAGACATGATCTCATCCTTTAAAGTTAAGGTTGATGTGTCTTTGACATGAACTAAGTCCAAAAATCTTTCTCTAACATAACCATTCTAATCAACAAACCTTAAAACAATTGTCATATGTTCCTTTTTAGACTCATCTCTAACCTCATCAACTATCAAGCAAACTTTTGCTTCTCCAATCTCTTCACGTATTGCTTCTTGCACATTTTTGAAAAAAACTTGTAAGATATCCTTTTGAATGTCTGGTGATGTATACTTTGCATTTTTTGATCAACTCAAGAAAATTACCTTGATTTTTTGAATCAAGTCTTTCATCATGACCTCTGAATGCACAAGCTTGAAATGTGAGCCACTTAACTGTCTCAATTGATGTCTTCAACCGCAATCTGTTACTAATGACTTGCTGAGAAGTTTGCTTGTGTATAACAATCTCTATATGACCTGATACATTCTTCAAAGAAGGAGAAGCAACCAGTTCAGTTCACGAAGGCAGCACAACTAAGGGTGGCCAAGCTCAGAGATTAATTACCAATGCAAATAAAGGAAGCCAACATAGGAGACAATTAACTCCCGCTCTTATCCAAGTCCGAGGATGTGCAATGGCTGACCGAGCACGGCTTGGTGGAAATAGTGGAGATGCTCCGGTTTTAGGGTTGGTTGGAAATGTTCACACGAATGGATCCAGTCTATCTTGAACTACTGAAGGAGCACATGAGGAACATGGGGCCATTAAGAGAGGAAGAAAAAGATTAATACCTGGTCTCAAAGGTGCAAGACACTTGGATCACAATCCACAAGAGCTGGATCACTCACACCTTCAATCCGGAGATAGGAGGGCTAGTAGTGTCAAAGGAGACGAATTGGTCATCTTTTGAAAGCAATCCAGGACAAATGGTGGACGAGTTTCACGGAGGAGCAGTGCATAACTTCCTAACCAACATCACGAAGAGAGCTACACGGTACTTCACAACATCCTGGTCCACAACATCACCCCGTGCAATATGAGAAAGCACAATGTATGTGCTCAGGACATTCGGTTGATGCATGCTCTCAGAAAGTTCGCAAAGATTGATCTTCCGACCTTTTGTAACATCCCTATTCCTAATCTTTTATAATCGCCAGTAGTAGTATAATTAAAACGTAAGTCGCATTAAAACGTAAGTCGAAGCGGAAATTATAACTAACCTATAACTCGGGTGCTACACACCGTCACTCACCCATGTGAGTAACAGGGTTTCCACTTACCAAATAAACATAACCGTAGTGATGACTAGATAGTTCAAAACTTAACATAATAACATCAAATCCAAAAATCCGAACAAGTGAGCGACTACATAATTCAACCCCCGTACAGTTGTGATACAATAAAAAAGGAAGTCTCTAAGTGCGAAAATAAAAATAAATGTCGACTACCCAAAGGTCCCGCACTCCAACTTCAAGTCTCGATTAATGTCCTGTAATATGTTGTCGTATAGGCTCAGCAAAATGTCGAATATGCTAAAGTGTAATCCTAGATCCTTTAGATCATTGAAGTCATTTACATGTCTTAACATGAGATTCATTATGCAATTCCATTTTACAGGTATAGAATAAAACCTTAAATGATGTAAGTAAACACCCAGCAGTTCAACCAATATAAACACATCATTGCACAAATATTCATATAGTTAAGTAAGACGATAAACGAGTAAATGCTATAAAACGCGAAGGTCAATTTCTTGCGAACAATACTCGTTACCTGGCCTTCGAGGCCCCTTTATTCATTTTCTACACTCACGAGAGTTAATCGAGTCTCGTATTATTGATTTATCATGTCTAGCTATTTAACTCACTTAAATCTTATCCACTGACAGTCGTCATGTTAGTAGACGACATGTCCTCAACACTTACCCCTACAATGGTGGGTCACCAACAATAGTAGCCATCCCCTTAACTTGGGAACTCCTGACAAGTGTGAAATATATCTATTTTCATGACAATAATTAATCCCATATTTGTAATATTTGTTGCTATTTTTCTCACTTATCATATGCTTTTCATTAGATTTATGTTTTGATGTGAACTGACATATTTTATGTGTCAAATGCGGGAAAAAATCTAAAAAAACACATAGATTTTCTCATAAGCATTCTAACGCAACAAACAAGAACAAATTGAAGTTCAAACAAAGAATTTGTTCTCTATTCAAGTTGTGTCCAAACGTGTGTCTATATATATCACAAATGTTTGACTCATTATTATATAATGATTTAGTTATGATTATATAATGATGGACTCATTATTATGTAATGATTGAATAATCATTATCTAATAATGATTCAATCATTATCTAATAATAATTATTTAAATCACATAGTGCTGCACTTATAACTCATGGTCACATGCTTTTTGATGGCCATGAAATTCTTTACAAATATCTCGCTTGTCCACCATGATAGATAAAGGATGATTGGCTGATGCATAAAAAAAAGAAAAAAGAGAGAGATACTAGTTAGGGTTGGAATCGGGCGCTGCATTGATAAAATAGAAGAGAGACACCACAAGTTCGTGACCGCCACCACTCTCATACACAAACCCACCATTCACCATCACATCCCATCAATCACCATATTCATCCACATTACCATACTCCACCGAATTAAATCATACACCAGATCAAGAGAGGCACACATCTGCTCCACGACAAATCAGTTAGAAGCAACAACTTAGAGATGGAGAGTAGAGCGGGGATCCGGATCGGAGTTTCTTCTTTCCTAATCTTTAATTTATTTAATGTCTTATTGCATTGTTAATTCTATTTCTAAATCCATGAGTGAGTAGTTGTTTTAGCTCCCTGAGTTGTGGGACCATACCGATAAGGATGTCAATGGATCGGGTTCGGGTCAGGTGAAGCATCACCTGCATCCGTCACCCAGATATATCATTCATCATCCGTCCATCCGTCACCCGTTTATTCTTCATCCGTCATCCGTCCATCCGCCATCCGTGGGTGATTTGAGTGGATCGGGTGATAATCGGGTGATAATCGTTTCTATATCATAAACAATAACTTTTATAATAGTAATGAATATAAATTATTTTTGTATTGCTAAAGGTAAAATTTCTTTGTATTTTAAGAAATTTCACTCCAACGTAATCAAATATTCCACCAATATCAATAAGAAATAAACATAATTTTGCGTTGTATGAGAGAGACAACAACAAATGGAACATATTGTTAGTTTTCCTAAAAAATCTATAAAATTTGTTTGGTTACTTGAAATAAAACAAGGTGTAACTTTAAAAGAATGACGGGTCGGGTGATAAACGGATGACGGATCGGGTGACGGATGAAAAAACTTCATCCGTCATCCGATCCAATCCGTCACTCGATCATCCGTCACCCGATCCGTCATCCGTATATTCAGGTTTTCATCCGTTTATTTAAATTGGGTGGATCGGGTTAACGGATATCCATTTAAAATTGCCATCCCTACATACCGATTTGGTAGGATTTCTGTCATGTAATCGTTTGACTACCCTTTATTAATGTAATAGTTTAATTCCCGTTCTTAATGTGCTTTAATTCTCTGATCAATTATTCAAGTAATGTTTGTAGTTTTCTAATCAAATCGTGGTGCGAGATTAGTTAATAAGACGTAGGAAGTTAAACCGGATTAACGACTAGAAGCGTGACCCCGCCTATAGGTTAATCTATCTCCAATAGGAACTGTTCTTAAAACGATTGATCTGTTTCCGGATTAGAGCATTAGTCTGCTACTAGTTCTTCTAGTCAATTAGAATTCATCGTACATGACCCGGTCGGTGAATTATTTATAGTTCCTAATTAGTTTACTGCAATGTTAATGAAATTGTTATTTAATAGGATTTGAAGAAAAATAGGTTAGTAGAACAACCTGGGGTACGCCTTTTATTTATCACATTAATCACCTTTAATTCTTGCTTTGTTTCAGTTTATTGTTTGTTAATTATTTCATTTTTTTATTAATTTAGTTACACTTAGATTAATAAAGTAAAACCTGAAAAAGTGATGTTTCCTGTTTCCTTACACTGGTGGAACGGAAGCCTTTAATGACGGTGGTTTAATCACGGCTTTAACAAAAACCGTAATTAATATGAAGGCCGGAGTTAATTAACGATGTTTATTGAATTAACCGTAAGCAATAATCGATCGGAGGTAGGCGCGCCTTTTTTAGGACGGACTTTAGATGACGGTTATCAGTAAAACCGTAATCTAAAGTCCCGTGTTGACGCGCGCTTTACGGTCAACGGACTTTAGATTACGGTTTACTAATAACCGTCAGCTAAAGTCCGTCCTAAAAAAGGCGCGCCTACCTCCGACTGATGGTCAACGACGTCGTTTTCACCTGACGCCAAATATTTCCCGTGTTATTTGATTTTTTCGACGCCGCGCGTAATCTAATTATAGTTAACGACGTCGTTTATCAGTGTATTTTAGATTAAAAATAACTTTATATTAATGTGTTACATATGTTTGATCGAATAAGACTCATGGCTTAATGGCCGTGGGTACATGAGTCAACACCATCGATCTTGAGTTCGAAACCCAGCATAGGCCAAATAATTTTCGCGCTATTTTTTTATTTCGTTACACTTTAGATTACGGTTCTTTAGGAACCGTCATTTAAAGTGTGACTTTACATTACGGTTTTCATGTAAACCGTAATCTAAAGTCCTTTTAACTACAACATTTGCCCGTTTACTCTGACACTGTACTTACAGTAACTCTTCTTTCGCGCTATCTTCCTCACTGAAATCGCCTCCTCTCTCCCGTCACCTTGCTAACGGCCATCGCCGCCGTCGCTCCCACCACCTTTGTCACTCCCATCGCCGCCGGTCACCACCCATCTACCACTGGTCTCACCGTCGACCTCTCTATCGCGTATTGGGTATGCGATCGATTGATTGTCGTTTTTTTCTAACTTTGTTCATATACATGCATTTCGATTGCAAGTTCTAACCTCGTTTCTATCGAATCCTGAGAGTGTAATGGCAAATGTTCTAACCTTGTTCATATATTTGTGCCCAGATTCACAGTTAATTGCAACCTAGTTCGTGGGCTGATTTCTACACTACTTGCCCACTTCGGTGCTTAGTAACGGTAATTTTGCAAAGCAAACTGTAAACTGCTGTATTTATTTATTCTTAGCATTTAGTATTACAATTAATAAATAATAGTGTAGTTTTAAAAATGCTACTACTTAAAACTGCCACAGGAAAGAAAGTAAGTTCAAGTATATTACCGATTCCTGAAAATAGCTCATTTTCAACTGCTCAATCTGCTATGCCAGATGCTCTCTGTTTGATTCACAATCTGTGACAGGAATCAACAATGCTATTGTTATAACCACCAGAAAGAATAAGATGAGTTTCGGTATTTTAATGGTTCTAGAATGACTAGTTTCAGTCCTTCAATCTGAAGTACTGCAGAGAAGGTCATAAATAAACTTCATATATAGTAGAATAAGATAAGTTTATGTATGTTACTAGTTCTAGATGGTGCGTGCAAATTTGACTTTGATAAAACTGATTTGGAGACGTTAGAAATATAGGGGAGATGCTGTCGATTTTTTTCCGCGGTTTAGCTAGCATTTAACCTTGATTTTTTGATGAATTCTAATGTTGTCGTTTTTCATTTATGCATCAGGACTACGACTTTATTTTGGCTTCCGACCTCAACCGTCTTAGCATCGGCTAATCGTCTACCAGAGGTAAGATTTACATATATACATATAATATTTGACAAACTACCAAACATAGTTATCCGCCCAAGATATACCTAATAGAGGTATATCTTCGGCAGTCCCTGTCGGGACTGTCCATGATTGTTAAATCTCACACCTAGGGTGTGAATGTGTTTTTAATTGTACTTTATTGATTATTTCAGCAGTATCTCTTTATTGTTCTTCGAATGCATATATTATTGATTAATATCATAATATCGTGCATTTGAAGAACTGTAGGGAGATGCTGCCGAAATTTTCAATAAATTACATATTAAAAACACGTTCACCGGTGGGATTTAATACTCATGGATGGATTTAGGTTGATAAGATACAAAAGTGTAAAGACTCTGCCACGGGTGACGGTATGAAATGGCTGCCTTCATATAAATAGCTAGAAGGAGATGGAACGTTCGTGGATTTACAGCGGAAATTTGGACGACAAGTTTTTAGAAGGAGTTGATAAGTTATGCACGGTGTTGGCGAACAATCTGAAACCTACAGACAAGGGATACATATTTTGTCCGTGTATCGACTGCCAAAACAATCTGAGATATCGCGGCGTTGAAACAATTAAGGAACATCTGATCCGCCGCGGTTTTACAAAAGATTTCCAAGACATAATCCGATGGCATGGTCAGAGTGCGTTCGATGTTATTAAGCCTGACGAAGGGGATAATGGTCAGGCAAACACAGAAACAGAACTTGGAGATGATACAGTTGCTGGTGATCCAGAAGACGTTACAGCGAACGTTGTGCCAGATTTCTGGGATGATGACATTGAGACTATGCTTGAAGATGTGGAACGACATTACTCTAACACGCCAGACAAGCATGAAAATTTGTTGGATTCATCCAAAACACCGTTGTACCCCGGGTGTGACCCTACAAAGTTAAGCAAGTTGAGTGTCGTCCTCAAGCTATTCAACTTGAAAGCGAAACATGGCTGGAGCGACGTAAGTTTCACTGACCTCCTGGAACTATTGAAATACGTTCTTCCGGTGGACAACGTTTTACCAACGACTACGTACTCAGCCAAAAAAATGATGTGCCCAATGGGTATGGGGTACCAGAAAATTCATGCTTGTCCAAATGGTTGCATGCTGTTTTGGAAATCGGATGAATTTGCTGAAAGCTGTTCAGCATGTGGAGCGTCACGGTATAAGAAACAACAAACTCACATCAGCGGTAGTAAGAAAGGTTCACCAGCTAAGGTATTGTGGTACCTGCCCATCATTCCAAGGTTCAGACGTTTGTTCTCCATTGAGAAAGACGCAGAGAATCTTCGGTGGCATTCAGTTCACAGGAAAAAGGATGGCAGATTGAGACATCCCGCTGATGCACCACAGTGGAGAAACATAGACGTAAAATTTCCTGAGTTTGGTAACGAACCGAGAAACCTAAGGCTAGGCTTGTGCACGGATGGGATGAACCCTTACGGTACTTTGAGTAGCATACACAGTACCTGGCCTGTGCTTTTGGTTATTTACAATCTACCGCCGTGGTTATGCATGAAACCAAGACACATCTTGTTGTCTTTGTTAATATCTGGTCCAAAGCAACCGGGCAACAAAATTGACGTATTCCTACAACCTTTGATAGAGGATCTACAACTCTTGTGGAATGAAGGGGCTACGGTTTACGACTCATTCAGTAAAGAGGACTTCAATTTGCGTGCTATGTTGTACTGCACAATCAATGATTTCCCCGCCTATGGTAATCTTTCAGGCTATTCAATCAAGGGGGCGTTGGCGTGTCCGATTTGTGGTGAAAACACTTGTAGCATTCGCTTGAAACATAGTGGGAAAACCGTGTATATGGGCCACCGAAAAATGCTTCCAAAAGGACATAAGTATCGAAAGATGGCGAAAGAGTTCGATGGGAAAACTGATCACAGCATGGCGCGCCGCCTTTGACAGGTACAGAGATTTACAAAAAGTTGGATAATATTGTGAACAACTTCGGGCCGCCAACCAAAAGTGGTGAAAAAAGTGTCTGGAAAAAGAAATCAATATTTTGGGAACTACAGTACTGGCAGCATCTGGAGGTTAGACATTGTATCGATGGGATGCATGTCGAGAAGAACGTGGGTGAAAGTATCACTAGCACCCTTTTGAACATAAAAGGAAAGACAAAGGATCATTTGAAAGGAAGAAAAGATTTAATTGAGTTGGGCATACGCACAGAGCTTGGCCCGCAAGAACGTGGAAAACGCACATTCTTGCCTCCTGCCTGTCACACTCTGTCTAAAGAAGAGAAACATAGTCTATGCAGTACCCTTTACAACATCAAGGTGCCATCAGGTTACTCCTCAAACATAAGAAACCTAGTGTCCATGACAGATTTCAAATTAGTAGGAATGAAATCTCACGATTATCATGTCCTACTTCAAGAATTTTTGCCAATTGCACTACGTGGGATCTTGCCGGATGCTGTCAGACACACAATCACAAACGTCAGTGTCTTCCTCAAATCCATTTCGTCTAAGGTTCTTGATGTGGACACTCTGTCTAAATTACAAAAGGATCTTATTGTGACAATGTGCCAGCTGGAGATGTATTTTCCTCCATCGTTCTTCGACATAATGATACATCTCCTCGTGCATCTTGTAAGAGAGATTCTGATGTGTGGTCCTTTGTACCTTCGCTACATGTATCCGTTCGAAAGGTACATGGGTGTCCTGAAGAAGAAAATGAAGAACCGTCGTCACCCAGAGGGTAGTATTATAGAGGGCACTATCACAGAGGAAGTTGTAGACTTCTGCACCAATTACCTAGAAGGTGTCGATACCATTGGACTTCCACGTTCTAGACACGAGGGCAGATTGAAGGGTGTTGGCACGGTTGGAAGGAAACTGAAAAGAATTGACATAGACACTCTTAACAAAGCTCATTTAGTTGTGCTAAGTCATCTTGAAGATGTTGAACCATACTTTGATGAACACTTGTGTGTTTTAAGAGCACAATATCCAAACATGAGTGACGTCAGACTACAAAATGAGCAGAATAGGACATTTGTCCGATGGTTCAAAGAGAGAGTGTTGTCCGATCAGTCCACGAATGTGCCTGAACTGATTAAAGTAGTTGCATTTGGACCAAATCTGGATGTAATTTCTTATGAGGGGTACGATGTCAACGGATTCACCTTTTTCACAGAACGTCAGGATCAGAAGTCAACGAATCAAAACAGTGGTGTAGAGCTTGAAGCTTATCAAAACTTATATGACGTCGGTGTCGTGGGTCATAGTCCTGTCTCAGTACAACAATCATATTTCGGTGTTATACAAGACATCTGGGTATTGGACTACAACAGCTACGAAATGTGTGTTTTCCGCTGTAACTGGGTTAACAACATTCATGGCTACCGTGAGGAGGAGCATGGTATGAAACTGGTTGATCTGTCTAGAGCTACTCCCACGGTTGAGCCATTCGTTGTTGGGACGAAGGTTAAGCAGATATTTTATGTAACTGATCCCTGTAATCCTAGATGGTCTGTTGTGCTTAAAGGGAGAAGAGGAATAGTTGGTGTGGATGGTGTGGTTGATGAGGATGAGTATGATGCAGAAGATGAACCTCCAACTGTTCCTATTTCATTGGAAGAGGCTGAGGTCACAGGTCATCGTGAGTATATACGATCAGACCATAACGAGGGAATGTGGGTTGAGAGATAATGGTGTATGTAAGTTATTACTATAAAAATTTATATGAAATTACCACTCTTTTATTTATTGCTTGTTTATGACCATTATGAAATGCTTAATTTAATTCAAATTGTATTTCAATCCTTGCAGGCATGGCTGATCAGGACATGGCTGATGCAGAGTTCGATTTATTTTGTCGTGAGGAGGAGGAAAATGAGCAGCGAATGGTACCGGTCCCATCTACATCTGCCGCTGCTGCTGTTGCCCCATCCACATCTGCCGCTGCTACTGTTGTCCCATCCACATCTGCCGCTGATGCTGTTGGCCCTTCCATGAGTGCACCTTCTACGAGTGCTACTCAGAGACCCAGAGGTAGAGGTCCGACCCGTGGGTTGAAACTGCAGAAAGAGGATCAGATTAGTCTTCTGTGGGACCAGTATGGGAGGTATGGTGGGGGCAGCAGGTCAGAGTTCGGTAGTATGCTAGGGACTCTGGCCAGATCACATTGCTGCATCAACCACACATGGAAACAAGTCCCGCAAGAAGTAAAGGAGACCATCTGGAAGAAGGTGCAAGAACGGTACAAGATCCCAGAAGAAGTGAAGAAGACCGTTCTTTCTTTGGTGGCCGGCAAAGCTAAATCATTCCGCCACTACTTGGTTGAGCATTGGATCAACAGGGTGCCCCCACGTGAGCCTCCGCCGTATGTTGTGTACAACGGCATGATCACTGAAGAGGAGTGGAAGGAGTTCGTTGAGCGGCACGCCACCCCCGAGTTCAGGGTATGTTTGTGTGTACTCTTTTCTTAATTAATGCTCATAATGCTTTATCCCTGATTTTCTAATTAATTTCCTGTTGTACTTTCTTAACAGCAAGTACAAGAACAAGCACGGCAAAACCGTGAAGCTAATCTCTACCCCCACACCATGGGACGAAGGGGATATGTGGGCAGCCTCGAGGGATGGAAAGAAGCTGGTTTGCTGACACGGAGGAACGAGGATGGAAGTGAATGCCCGATCGAGGATGTCTCTGAGGCGAGGAGGGTGCAGATGTACATACTGGGACGCCAGAAAACGACCAGCGAAGGTCAGAGGATATTTCCTAATGCTGCGATGGAACAACTGGCTAACCAAATTGTAAGTATTTGAAAGTAGCTGTTAAATAATTTACTTATATACTCAAGTGTTTGTTGATCTTAAATTTAGTGTTAACTTCTTTGAAAATTGGACAGTACGAAGCGGCACAGAGAGGAGAAGTAGACTTACACGCTCCTCCTTCTCAAGACGACGCGCTCAATCAAATGCTTGGGAAGAAGGATCACCCGGGGCGTGTTAGAGGATTTGGGGGAGAAGTACGTCAGAAGAACGTATTCCCGCCATCTGCTAGGAAGGGTCAGATGAGTGCTGCTGAAGTCGAGGCGATGGTAGAGCGTAAGTTCGCTGCTGAGCGCCAAGCTAATGACGAGAAACAGGCTGCTGAGCGCCGGGCTATCGAGGAGAGGCTGCAGGAAGCGTTGAATGCGATTGCACATGCGACTACTCAGCAGCAGCAGCTAGATCCTCCTCGACTGTCTTCCTCGTCTAGTTGTGCTCCGGCCGCTGACCCGTACCCGTTTGCCAACATCCAGGTTAACTTTGTTTAACTATTTTTCTCCTAAAATAAAGTTATTTAAATAGTATTAGATTGGACTCACTTATTTATTTCACGTATTATCTCTGTTTATTAAAGGAGCAAAAAAAATGTCGTCTCCAAATACCATTAGACGGGCACCCTGTAGATGCGGCCTACGGGACGGTGTTGCCATCAGGTCCACTCACGCTCATCAGTTTCGTACGTCTACCCCCATTCTACGCGCGTGTGACCTTGGACCTGATAGTTGATGGATTTGAGCATGCATACCTTCCGATGGCGTTTGACAACAAATGCACGCTGATCGAAGCGAAGGGAGACATATTGCCCTGGCCAGCATGTTATATTGTTGTCACCGATGAGGTAAGACTGTTTGACAACCATTTAGTATCTAATAAAATGCATTATTTAGCATTAAGTGTCTAATCTAATCTATTATAGATCCCTGAGCTTCCTCGCCGCGTAACCCGGCCCAGACTAGAAGAGACGCGCGTCCCTCTACCTCGCGCCGCGAATCCTGAGATCCCTGAGCTTCCTCGCGTATCCCGGCCCAGAGAAGAAGAGATCTGCGCGCCCGAATCCTGTCAGAAGTACAAGGGTATGTTCTAGATAATTGTTTAATGTTACTAAATAATCAATTAGTAATTATCTTTACATTGATGCTTTACTGTTGTGTGTGAAGGGTAAGAATCCAGTGAGTCGGGGTGCGAAAGGTAAGAATCCAGCGCCCTCCGGGGTCGCACCAGGACTTCTGAGGCCCTAAAATAAGCTCAACTGCCACAAAAAACTTGTTAATGTTTTGGGGCCAAGCAGATGAATCTCTACGACAAGATCATGTTGAAGTCATCTCAAACTAACAACACTTCATGATGACGCTTCCAAATCGATGTTTCACTACGAAGAAGATATGATGATGGCAATCAACTTTGAGGACATCAGAGAGATGATGTGTGGAGATTATCTGAACATTAACATTATTCAAGCTATCTAAAGTAAGTGTTCTTTCCTCATACTGTAAAAACATATAGAATAAGTATCTATGAAGTTGCATTGGCTAACTTTTTATAGTACTGTGATATAATAGATGTCTGCTTGAGAGATGTGCTGAGAAGGACATGACCTCCATTACTACTGCGGTGTGCCCGGAGCGTTTATCGTACGACTCAGTCACTAGGACCCGGGGAGGTTTTGTGAATACATGATCATTGCTTCAATGTTGTTGATCAACAGAATAATTATTCATTCTAATGCCGTATCACCAAACGTGAGTTCTATATAAATTACATACTAATTAGCTAACTTTTTTACCTTCATTTCTCATTTCATTTGTATTTGACATTGTAGCCACCACTGGGCTTTGTTTATATCTAGCGCTGGCCACCGCTACCTGATCGTTCTAATTCTAGATCCACTAGGGCAGTGGACAGAATTCAACACTGAAGACTTAATCAAAAGTAAGTTTTTATACTATTTAATGTGTTTGTAAGTTTTTTGAACCAAAATTAATGTACTTGTTCATTTTGCTAAACGCTTTTGTTAATATATGTAAACAGTTGTTACAAAAAAAACCCCTCAGGGAGAGTTTGTGATTTGACCGTCAATTACATCAAGGTTTTGGTAATTCATGTATTTCATTCGTGCTGCTATTATCTTTGTACAATTTTTTTTACATTTGTGAATTTTTGGTGATTTAGTGCCTAACCCAAAGGATTCTAAGAGTTGCGGGTACTACGTGATGGGTATATGTACGAGTTCTCTGCGGGTACTACTTCCCAAATTTAGATGATATTGACAAGTAATACGAACGCTGTCTTGTATTTAATTTCTTTCGGCAGATTTTTTGTGTCTTTATCTTACTCTCATTATGTGTTCCATTCCTTTTTTCTTGTTGCAGATTACAGAGCATTATGCCAGATCAAGACTTATGCTCCTGCCGACTTGTTGCATGTCAGAGAGAGCATGGCACCAGTTTATGAGATGGAGTGGTAGACTACTACTGCTGATCTGTAACATATATTTTTTGTTAGTTGCTGCTCTGATTCTGTTAGTTTGCTGCTGGCAACATATTATATTGTGTAACAAATTATATTTTTTTGTTAGTTTGCTCTGATTCTGTTTGTAATGAATTATGCTAGCTGCTGCTGTAACAGATTCTAGCTGTTTATTGAATGTTTCTCTGTTGCAATTTGCGCATAATGAATTTGCAATTGTTACTCTTCTCTGTTGCAATTGTGTACAGATTGAATATGTTACAGATTTCGATCTGTGTGCTTTATTAGATGTTATCTCTGTTGCAATTGTGTAACAGATGAATTGTTACAGATTTTGATCTGGTTGCTTTATAGATGTTTCTCTGTTGCAATTGTGGCGCAGAGAATGAATTTGTGTTGTTGGTATTTGATTCAGGTGGTTCAATTGTGATTTTTGCCCCTGTTGCTTATCTGTTACAATTCTGTCTCTGTTGCAATTGTGTAGATTTGTAAAAAAAAAAAAATAATTACACTTTAGATTACGGTTCTACAACAATCACGTAATCTAAATGTCCTTTGGGTGCGCCGCGCCAAAAGACTTTAGATGACGGTATTGCCAAAACCGTCATCTAAGTGTCGACTTTACATTACGGTTATTTGTAAAACCGTGATCTAAAGTCCTTTGGTTCGCGCGCCCAAAGGACTTTAGATCACGGTTTTACAATAACCGTAATGTAAAGTCAATGACAATCCGGGCCGAAAAGGGACTTTAATTACGGTTTTTAAACCGTAATTAAAGAAACGCCATCTTTATTGACGCCCGCATAGATTACGGTCCAGAACCGTAATTATACACGGTTTTGGACCGTAATTAATGGGTCGCGTTCCACCAGTGTTAGTTAAGTTTAGGCTTCTCAGTTAGATTTAGAATTTGTCAATTAATTGAACGAGGTCCCTAAGATCGACAACCCTACTTCATTCACCATACCCGCAAAATGATAGGTACATTGCCAAGGTAGAGATAGTCACATATTTCTGCTACAAGTTTTTGGCGTCGTTGTTTGGGACCTCTGGACGGTTAATTGACAGTTTTATTTATTTAATTGAGATTTTAGATTACTTTAGTTAGTTTTTGTTTTTTTGCATTTTTATTTTATTTAATTTTGGCAAGTTGCATGTTTATTTATTTTGTATTTATTTTATTATTTTTCTGTTTCATTTTATTTCATTCATTGATTTAGTTGTTATTTTGAGCATTATTTAGATTTGGTTTCATTTTTATTTTGTTAATTTTGTTTTTATTTCGTTGCTAGCATTAATTTGGTTGTTATTTAATCATTATTCAGCGTTTATTCTTAGTTTATTTTTCGGTTTATTTTTTTGGGTAATTTTGTTTGCTTTAGTTAATTCTTTTTGTTTTATATTTTGTTTTATAGACTATTTTATTTAGGATTTCCCTTTAGATTGATCATTTTATTTAATTTTAGTATTGTTTTATTTTCATTTTTATTTATGTATTTTATTTCTACAATTCAGAATGGTAGACAAGCAAACCTTGAGTGAATATCAGCAACTGTCAATGAAGGGGAGACCTTTATCTATTGTTCTCCCATAAGTAACAGTAGCTGAATTAGATTCCTGGCAATTCAAAACGAGTTACATTACCACACTTTATCACCAGGGGAAATTCAGTGGGCTAGACTCGGATGATGTTCCACATCATATTTCTTCATTCCTAGGTTTTTACATTCATTTAATAAAACAAGAATTTTAAATGAAATTATTCCCCTATTCTTTGAAAGATGGAGCCTCCAGGTGGTTGAGAAGTCTGAAACCTCGTAGCGTTCACACCTGGGCTGATCTGGCAAGCAACTTCCTGGCTAAATATTATCCACCGTCCAAGACCAAAGAAAAGATTGATGAGATTAATAATTTTTGTCAGGAACCAATGAGTCACTTTATGATTCACGGGATAGATTCAAAGAACATATGTAACGCCCCGGTTTACCACCACCGTATACTTAACCATTTTTTTTAAATTCTTTAGAGATATGCTATAACTGAAATAACACCTTTAGCTTGTATTATACATGTGTTAGTCTTTTTTACATAAGGTCCCCTAATACTAGCCCCGGGGGTTACCGCCACACTTACTAAAGACTAGTAAGTGTAAGGCTACTTCCCGCCACCACCCCTACGTTAGCTATCTTACAACGCTGTTCTACTACCAAAAGAGTGACATAACCACCCATCACTTTACACTTAGTACCAAAAGATCCCTTTCCAGCCAACCACTAGTTAGCTCCTACTCTCTATTTTACACCAAAAGTAAAGGGGTATCAAAAGACTATTACATCACTAGATCTAACATGGGACTATCTCCATATACTCGTACACAGTGGAAACTTCATAGGTGATGGACTGACTACTGCCATTCTCTCCGGGTGCCTAAAACCCTGTATCTCCTTGTTCCACTCCTCAAGCACTATCTCGGTGACCCCCAGGCTGTATACTTCTACGATAGGTGACAAACATGAAAATATAGAAGGTATCGGTGTGGACTCGTCCTCAGTGCAGAGAAGGTGACCATCCCAGTTACCCTGAACACACAGAGTTCATATACACAGGAAAACAACAAACTAAATCATAAAAACTGAGTAACACTACCACCCCGTAAAACTTATTTTCTTCTAAAACCTTCGTTTCCAACAAATATTAACATATAACAAATCAAAGATCACACCATTTACCTGTACCAAGAATTATCAAGAGATAATTAATATCATATACAAAATATTTCCAAATGAAGTCCACCACCACCACCCACCCTATGTCCTTAAGTGTGCACACCCCCTATTGAAAACTTCTGCCCAATAGGAGTAGATCATAGTGGCAGCTCCACTCATTAGTAGGAGCTTATATTGTTGCCGGAACATCGCTTGGGTCCCTTAAAGGCTCTCACAAGAGGCATAGCCTTAGGATAACCATGATATCAACATCACACAATCTTCCACCACCACCACAAGAGGTTATCTTGTAACACCCCC
This sequence comes from Limonium bicolor, assembly GCA_023374045.1. Classification (NCBI taxonomy): domain Eukaryota; kingdom Viridiplantae; phylum Streptophyta; class Magnoliopsida; order Caryophyllales; family Plumbaginaceae; genus Limonium; species Limonium bicolor. The sequence continues at coordinate 124,589,301 of CM041783.1, read as the reverse complement.
AACTATAACCAACCTTACACTTACATCAACTGCAGCGGAAAACTTAACTCAACCATTACTTAATTCATGGTGTTACACGCCGTTAGCCACCCACGTGGCTAACAAGGCTAATACATATACATTTGTATCGGTCTGATGGACTAGATTTCCCGAGCAGCTACACGCGACTATCCCTTTCCTTAACAACAACCATTATACAGATACATTCCCAACTGTACCGAGTTTTTACCAACTAAGCGATAACAATTTCGGTCTTACTACACCTACTGTACATACACAACTTAATGACTACCCATGTACAAATGACTACCCCGTCCTACTCTCGAACGCTTCCAACTCCTTGTACCTGAAATAGGAAAAGAAAGGGTGGCCCCCCAGGGGCTCAGCACCTTTGCTGGTATGGTAATCCCGTAGCCCGCATGCTAGCACGGGCCACGCACAACTAATTGTCGTCTTAGCATGCGGTTGATTATATTTGATCATGCATGTAAACTATAAGCACACACACATAACATTCCACCACAATGGGTCTCAACAAACAATAACACATCCTTACTTGATAAGTCACTCATTATGTTCATTAACCCTAGAGGGTTCTCCTCTAGGGAGCTACTTCCTTAATAGACGACACTTACCCAATATCGGGTTATCCATAAACGTCTCTTTTATAAACTAGGATTCATATCCATGATCCACATACACCACATAACAACACTTTTCACGTTTCAACGTGCACATAACATAACATCGCAATAGGAATTGCAGTACACAATAACACATACATAACGGGAAAGGTTCTCTTAGGAATCGACCCAAACATAGTTTTAATTCACTTGTGAGCCTAGAGAATGATGTCACCCTCATGATACTCGTTATACAACACTCATTAACCGTCCTAATAGTCGACGAGTAACTTAAGTTAAGATGGTTCGGACATAGTGCCCCGAACACCCACACAACACATGTTCCCACTAAACCGATCATAATCAGAATAGCTAAGCTTTGGAGTAAGCTAATGGGAGATCATAAACCCGTGGAAGAAACAACCATAACAGAGAAGGGTAAAGCTAAGAAGGATACCCACTCCCAAACAACGCGCGACCGAACAACCGGATTCCTCACCCCCCCATAATCTATATAAACATAGTTAGGCTCCACTGTGGAACCTATCACATCCATACACCATACAGTATACAACTGGATTAAACACACAAGGGAGGTCCATACTTCACACACAAACATCACACAATTAACTCACCTCATAGCCATGGTTAGAACGTTCCCATGGTTTGGGTCGTTAAATCCGGATACCGTTCTCTTATGTGATCCTAGATTTGGTTAGCTAAGGTATAACACTTTCGAGGTTAAACGGTATCGGAATTGAACACGCACATAAATGAATTACTATAAACTCATTACATGTTTTATCTTACAACGTGGCACATAACAAAACACATTGGCATACAAGCTGGTGTAATCCGGTAGGACACAGGTTGCAAAAAACCATACCTTGGTCCCTACTGCGTTCGAGTCCCACGAACGTAGTTCCTAAACATGATTAATAACGTCGGTTATTACCTATTTAGCGTCCGGTTTACTAAACATTTTTCATGATTATATGACATGTTTTATCGTAAACTTACCCTTGATTACCTTCATTATACCCCCCCTAGGTTAACTACCTAGGCCACACTTTGTTTGTTTTTTTTTACAAGTTTAGGTCGACCGCCTTACCCCGACCGACCTTACCCAAGGTCGGTCCATTCCAGTGACATCCATGTTTGAAAATTTACACCTCGACCACCCTTGCCAGTCCGGTCCCAAGGTGGTCCATTCCCAACACTTTTACCGTTTAAAAATTCTACCAAAATTCTACCCCTACCGCCTTGCAAGTCCGGTCCACAAGGTCGTCTATTCCAGAGACATATTCCGTATACAAAAATCAAGCCCGCACCGACCTTGTGCAAGTCCGGTCCCCAAGGTCGATCTGCTCCAGACCCTTGTTTAAAAATGCTTATTTGACTCCAAACTTCATCTTATATCCTAATATGCTTTAACATCATTTAGCACACTTAAACCTTCACATACATCCTCCAAATGCATGTACAATTTACTTCTAAAGTCCTTAAACACTCACTCATTTACTCGCCAAACCTCCTAACACTTGTTTACACATTTTAAGGCCTTTACATGTCACCAAACAAGGCCTAACATCATCTAAAACCATCACCATCCAATCCCCCATCATTAGAAAGCCTTAAACACATTTTTTTTTCTTCTCTGGTCTGGACCGCCCCTCTGGGGAGGTCCAGGCGGTCCACAACAAAACTACTTCTCCTGCGCTGACCTCCCCACAGGGCAGTCCCTAGGGGCGTCCACAGCAGACCCCATTTTAAAGTGTTTTTCTCCTCATTTTGAACTCCAAATTCACCCCAATCTTTTACCACTTATTCCACCACTCTTCCACATGTTTCCCACATGTTTAAACACCTTAAAACATGCACCAAACCTTCCTAATCATCACCAAACTTGTTACTACTCAATTTCTTACAAAAATTCCTAACACTTACAACATTTTTTCCTTTGGATTTCTAGGTGGTAATGCATACCTACAATTAGACTAACCAAGGTTTCTTCTTAATATGATAACCACTCCTAAGCATCATTTTGCCCTCATCACTTCCTTACACAAACTCCTCAAGTCTTTCCCACAATTCATACTTAATCCTTCACAAGGTATTATACTACTTCCTTTGTTTATCAACTAAATTTTCGTCATAGCTTCTCTTGTATCATCTTACAAACACCAAACACATAGTTTTTCCCACCATTAATCAACCAAGAACACTAAATCTCTTAATACACATTCCTTACACACAACCATATTGTTTTTCACATCCTTTAACCACCAAAGATATCCATCTTCACAAGAGATTTTCTTTTAAACAACACAACTAAACCTTTAGAAACACTACATCAAAATATAGTGCACAAACTTAAATTGCTTGGCACTTAGGCCCTTAAATTGCATAAACCTTAACACTGAATTTCCCACATTTAAATGCCTTCAACCTACGAATACACCAACAATGCTCCCATGCCCTTTTAGTCCACCTTGTGGATAGTTTTCTATCTCATTTCCCATTGGCTCTTTAGGTTAATTATTAGCAATATATCTCTTTCCTAGTACAACAAAACCACATTAAGAGAGGTCATTACCTCTTTGTTTTCCAAGCTTTCTCACTTGTTTGTCTTGTTTTTTGATTGAAAATCGGCACGGAGCTTTTATCACTTTTCAACCTTCTAACCAATACACATATAAGGGTAAGTATTAAGTTTAATACTCAAACTCATAATTAAACCCTAGTTTACATAAGTGCTAAAACACTAAAATTTGATGATTACCTTTGGATTTTGAAGAGAGCTTGGTTAAGTGGCAATGGACTCCTCCTAGTCCTTTGAAGTTTGAAATGAGCTAAACAAGGCAAGAGAAAACACCAATTACTAGTGATCTCTCGTTACACACAAAACAAGTGGAAACATTGATTTTCTTCTTTGGTTTTCCTCACCTTGAAGCAAAGGAGAATGACAAGGCATGAAAATATGAGCTCAAGCTCCTTCAATGGTGAATCTTCATGGCACCAATGGAGTTCTTGAAGATTTGAAAAGATAGGAATGAAGAGCTTACTCTAACTAAGACAACGATAGTCTCGGAATTAAATTTGGAGCATGGAATCAGAAGTTACAAGTAAAGGAAATGGAGTATGAATGGTGCTGTAGGAGAACGAGATTGAGAAGGGAGATGAAGATAGATGACGGTGGGAACACAGGAGAAGAAGACAATGAGGAGAGAGGTAGCCATTTGGAGATATTTATGTATAAAGGTAATTCTTCTTTTTACTTACCTTTCCTTCTTTTTTTAACTAGCTAGTAAATGGCGGTGACTCACACATAGAAAACCGTCCCCCCTTGTATATTAGAGATATTTATGTCTTTTTGTTGACCAAATAATTGACTTATGTTGACTTAAGTCAAACTAGCACTATTTGAGCACTATTCACGACTAAGGCACATATTTGTGAAATTTTTGATTTCCCATTGATTTAGAGTCTTCCTAATGTGATACTAAAAATATACACATGTTAATTAAAGAGTAATGATGGACATTTAGCCACTCAAAACCCATTTACACGACAATTTTTCAGAAATGTGCTTTAAGGCTCCTTAAAGCACATTTTGTGTGTGTAACTTGTTTTCAAGCTTGGTTTTCTTTAGTAATTGATTTAATATGTAATTAACATATAAATAAGGTCTTGGTAAGCTATTATCTTAACCAACTTATCCCAGCTTAGAGCACATTTTCGCCCATATTGGCTTTAAGGTATTTATTTGTGTTTTGTTTGGTTTAATTGTCTACCAAAGTTTCCTAAGGACTTAATTAGCCTTATTAGTCATAATTGAATGTTATAAAGCCTTGGTAGGCTCTTTGGGTCCTAACCAAGTTCACTCCAAGCTTAGAGCATGTTTTTGCTTCAACTGTGTTCTAGTGCTTATTGTGTTTACTATGGTTTAAATTGTTCACTAATGTTTTCTAAGGCACTTTTAGCCTTTAAATATCATAGTTTAACATTTAACAACATATCAAGGTTTGGGGTATTTCAATCTAGCCCCCTTAAAAGAACTTCGTCTCAAAGTTCACATTTCCCATGCATCATTGACTAGAATACGGGAATTACTTGCAAATAAAACTTCCATAACTAACATACTTATACATCACACAACTCGGACTTAACGGTCCGGGCACATATCCACATCCATACATAACATAACATAACATACTTAACATGATAACCTCGGACCAACGGTCCGGGTATCTTAACAACATTACAACTTACATAACGACCCTCAGATCTTAGGTCTGTGTAACAAACAACATTTTAGACTCATAGGTCTAGGTAACATAACAATTTTCGTAACTCAACCACATTGGACTCAAGGTCAGAATAAAATTTGATTACACATCCAAGTCAACATGTCTTAGCAGGTATATCACACAGAATACCTGTTTATATACACTGTGATCCCGCAGAACCCGGTCGCCGATGGACCACCTCTGGTCCCCGGTTCCTTGGGAGATCAAAACAATCACTTAATTTTTAACATATACTTTCTCAGTCACCGGTCCGAAGACAAAGGCCTCATACGTCCTCGGCTCGTGCGCAAGTACTACAAAATATTCTTTACTAGGTTAAGTTATAAGTAGAGATCCTTTAGTCAAAATTAATCGACTGTTTTGGAAATACCAATTGAAAATCCTTTTGAAAATGCAACACAACTCCAAGTCCAATTTATCTCTTTGCATCTTGTTCTTAGAGTGTTTTGTTGTGACCACTTACAGGGAGCTTCAAGAATCATCCAACCCTGATGTGATCAGCACCAGTGTTGACTATCCTTCCTCCACCCCAATTTGTGTTCAGCTTCCCTTGATCTCATGATAATCAATTTCACCTCCCACTTCAATGTCAAGCATCAAGTAAATCACTCATTTCCAATTTCTATCTTTTTAATCATTCTAATCATGATCAAACATCTCCAAGGATAGAACTTCGTCCTATCAGTTATTTCCATGCACTTTTAATCAAGTTACCAGGGATCTAATTCTCTCTAGGTTCTATGTCGGTTTCATACCCTTCATGAATCACTATATTACTATATACATATATTTTATCAAAATACAACACACAGTTTTACCTTTATATACTGTAGGGTTTTAGTTGATAAGTGAGAAATACATAGACATTTAGGGTTTAATTTACCTTATACTTGCTCTCCCTGTTCAGGATAATATTTCTCACTTATCTATGTTTTTCCTAAGATTTATGTCTTGATATGGACTGATAATTTTAGTATCAAATACAGGAAAAAGTGTTGGAATCAAATAGTTTATTTCACAAGCTTTCCAACGCAACAAACGGCGAGTAAAACGGAGTCCAAACGAAGAATCTAGAGCTGGTCAAAGTTTGTGTCCGCATGGTGTCCGCATGAGTGTCCGCATAGAACAACGCGGACACAAGCGAGGACAGGTGTGAGATCGCGGAAGGCTATTTGTGTCCGCATGAGTGTCGGCATAAAACAACGCGGACACAAACGTGGACAGAAATGCTGTACGCGGAAATTTTGTGAGACGTCCGCCCCATTCTACGCGGACACAAGCGAGGACAAGCCTTGTCCGCCCCATTCTACGCGGACGCCAACGAGGACAAGCCCTTGTCCGCCCCATTCTACGCGGATGCCAACGAGGACAAGCCCTTGTCCGCCCCATTCTACGCGGACGCCAACGAGGACATGGAGAATGTCCACATAATAACAAGCGGACACACAGGCGGACGCATGTAAATTCCCAGATCCAGACGCGACAGTTTATCTTCTTCCTTCGGCGGCTACAGACAGCAATATCAGTCGCGGCCGACAGTCCTGAAAATCCTCACGTGTTCTGCAACTTATCCATCTACTCCATCAACTGGCACCTCCCTTATCATGTTCACCCACTAGCACGCGTGATCCAGCCTGTCTCTTCCTTCTCCTTCCTTCCTCTTCTTCTCCTTCTCCTATAAAAACCCACGAGCCTTCTGCTCAAATAATCATTCAATCTCTTCCACAATCCATCGCTCACATCTACGATCCATTCCATCTTCTTATCCCCCACTTCTCCATTTTATTTTCTTTCTTCATCAGCCTTATGCTGTTAGTTTCCAGAGAACCAACGAAGGAATCGATTGTTTGTTCTTCTTCGTTGGTTCCAACTATTTTATTTCTTATGTTTTACTGTATAATTATGTGTGATTAATAAACCCAGCTTCCCGGGTTAGAAGCAAGACTATTTTATATAATTGTGTTATATAAGCTTTCCAGTATAATTTATCTAAGCAGTATTTTGATTCTTGTCCTTAATGCGCTTTAATTCTCTTGTACAATTATTAAAGTGATATTTGTAGTTCTTTGTTAACATGCAGTGCTGAGACAAGGTTCTAGACACAGGAAGTCAAATGGGTTAACGACTAGAAGCGATATTCCTTGCCGTATAGGTTAATTTATCTCCAATAAGGATTATTAATAATGCGATTAATTTATTAATAACTTGAACAAGGAATTGCGCTTGTTGTTTAAATTAATCAGGGTTTATTAGACAAGGAACAATCCATAAACTAATTAAGATCCTTGAGTTTATTGCTAAAGTGGGAAAGTTATATTGATATGATTAAATATAATAGGTGAGCAGAACAACCCGGGATGCTTCTTTAAAACCAAAAAGATTTACAATTTCTATTTCTTTTCTGTTTTAATTAATTGTTTTTATTATTGTCTTATGATTTAACTGTTAATCTCACTCCGTAAAAAAGATAAAATCTGTTTATAGAATTCTCAGTCAATTTAATATACTATCAGTTATCCACAGTGAGGTCCCCAAGAGTACGACAACCCACATATCCACTATTCCGCAAAACGATAGGTACACTGCCTAGGTTGAAGAAGTAGTCACATATTTCTCCAACAAGTTTTTGGCGCCGTTGCCGGGGACCTCCGGCACGGTTAATTGATGGTTATTAATTTTATTGAGATTTTTGTTTAATTTTGTTTATATCTGTTTTATTTTATTTTGTTTTCGCTTTATCTAATTTTATTTCATTTTACTTACTTTTTATTTTAGCAATTTTATTTTATCTCTGTTTTGTTTCCTATTTGTTTTCTCTATTTAGTTAATTTCCGTTTTTGTGTTTATTTTCTATTTTTAGTTCTATTCTACTTGGTATTTTTATTTTTGTTTTTGTAGGATAGTTACTAATTATGGAGAGCGGCGACAATGAGGTGAAGAGATTGTTGATTAATTTGGAATGGACTCACATGCAAGAGGAGTTATCCTCATATCAAAGGTTGGTCAAGGATTATCAACCACCTCAACAATCAAATCGAGAGCCGTATTGGTGGGAAGTCGACCAGGCTAATACACAGTACAAAGAAGCTCAGTTGGGATATGACTACTTCAATCAGAATGAACAGCAATCTACACAAGGGCTAGACGAATTTCTCCGAGTCAAATCAAACCGCTAGAGGAGATTCCTGTGGTGACTCCAAGGAGTGAAGATCGATTCAAGCCAGATATTCATGAAGCTACAAGTTCTGATGAGGAGATAAAGAAACTTATCAGGACATTTTTCTCCGATGCCGAGTTGGAGCAAATGTCTGAGAGTTACAATTCTCCTCCATCTCCATCCCCAGCACAAGAGGAGCAATTAAAAGCTGAAGGTATTTTGTGTGAGCCAGTCCGCAAAGAGGATTATCCTATTGAGCCTCAACAACCAGAAGAGGATATTTATATTCTCGAATCTGAGGAGAAAGCGCTACCACCAGTCTCTCATAAACTCTCACCTTGCCTCCATAAGCCTCACCAACAAGAGGAGGATGTTTACATCCTCCAATTTGAGGAAGAAAAGTCATCACCACCTGGTCTCCTGTTAGAACTACATTACCGGCAGTACCTCCTCAAACACCAGGTTTTGTGGAGTATACATTTTCTTATTTTATTTGCCGAGTTAACGTTGTTTTGATCCAGGTGGTTTGCTCTTAATACTGCTAACTTCGTTTTCCTGGCGAAGCTATGTCTACTTTTATTTTTGATCCAGGATAACGAAGCGGGAGTCTAGCCAAAGACTATAAATACGGGCAGCTTACTGGGAGGCAACCCAGTGGTTAAATATTATTTCCCTACTATTTTTTGTTTTATGTTTGTCTTTCTTATTATTCCTATATATGTTTTTATAAATAAAAAAAGAGAGAGAGAGAGAAAGGAGAATTAACTTGAGTTTTTGGCTGTTTAGAATAATTATTACAGGAACATCTTACACATTCCGACAGCTGAACTCAAGTATGGGGGAGTACACTACATACTCTGCCAAACTCTAGGGAGTACACTATCCATACCTTGCTCTTTAAATTTAAATATCTCTATTACCATGCTTTTTGATCATTACCAGGTAGTTTGCATGCCTGTTATTTTAATTCTTTCTATGCAATGAGGGCATTGCTTTGGTTCAAGTGTGGGGGAGAGATAGTAATCAAAAGCTTGCTCTTAAGTTTTCTTTTCGGCACTGTGTTTAAATTTGTAAGTGATTAATAATCAAAGAAGGACACAGAGGGAGTAATGCTGGTATTAACAGGTTTAAAGGGTACACACAAAAAAAAAACACTCTGCTCCTTACTCAAAAAAAATTCTGAGGAAATTATCATTTGAATTTTGTTTTGATTTTGAGCCTGGATTTGAATTGGAATGAAATGGTGGAAAAAGAACAAGGCAAGGTACTCCTCTGATCCAAACAGGCATATTCTGATCCTAAACAGGCCTCGTCCACTCGGTTATTAAGTTCTTAGGGGTGCTTCATCACCCGGCTACCTAAGGTACTCGGTATCTGGGATAGTAGACCCAAAACCACTACAAGGGTGGAGAGAAAAGTCTGAGGTGAAAGAAAAATGAACTTCAAAATTGAAGTATCTGTGCATTTGGTACTAAAATGAAAAAAAATTGTCATTATGGATCATGAGTATGTGGCATTGAAAGGTATAATGGAATAAGATTTTACTTCATGCCCCTTGTCGTTCAAGGAAATGTGAAAGAAAATGGTGGATTGGCTCAGGGTTAAAAGCAGAATTCTCATGGTACTGCTCCTCTTTCTTTTGTAGGATTTCAGAGTTATTCTCAGAAATAGAGAAATATATCTAATAAAATTAATGTTATTAGTACCCTTTTAAAATCTGAAAAGATTGGCAATTACCTTTTCTATGCTCTCCTTACTTGTTTATTGTCTGTTTAACTTGTTTAAACATTATGTCAGAAAGATTTGCTTGAGGACAAGCAAAAGATAAGTGTGGGGGAGTTTGATAAGTGAGAAATACATAGACATTTAAGGGTTTAATTTACCTTATACTTGCTCACTTTCAGGATAATATTTCTCACTTATCGTATGTTTTTCCTAAGATTTATGTCTTGATATGGACTGATAGATTTTATGTATCAAATACAGGAAAAAGTGTTGGAATCAAATAGTTCATTTCACAAGCTTTCCAACGCAACAAACGGCGAGTAAAACGGAGTCCAAACGAAGAATCTAGAGCTGGTCAAAGTTTGTGTCCGCATGGTGTCCGCATGGTGTCCGCATGAGTGTCCGCATAGAACAACGCGGACACAAGCGAGGACAGGTGTGAGATCGCGGAAGGCTATTTGTGTCCGCATGAGTGTCCGCATAAAACAACGCGGACACAAGCGAGGACACAAACGTGGACAGAAATGCTGTACGCGGAAATTTTGTGAGACGTCCGCCCCATTCTACGCGGACACAAGCGAGGACAAGCCTTGTTCGCCCCATTCTACGCGGACGCCAACGAGGACAAGCCCTTGTCCGCCCCATTCTACGCGGATGCCAACGAGGACAAGCCCTTGTCCGCCCCATTCTACGCGGACGCCAACGAGGACATGGAGAATGTCCGCATAATAACAGGCGGACACACAGGCGGACGCATGTAAATTCCCAGATCTAGACGCGACAGTTTATCTTCTTCCTTCGGCGCCTACAGATAGCAATATCAGTCGCGGCCGACAGTCCTGAAAATCCTCACGCGTTCTGCAACTTATCCATCTACTCCGTCAACTGGCACCTCCCTTATCATGTTCACCCACTAGCACGCGTGATCCAGCCTGTCTCTTCCTTCTCCTTCCTTCCCCTTCTTCTCCTTCTCCTATAAAAACCCACGAGCCTTCTGCTCAAATAATCATTCAATCTCTTCCACAATCCATCGCTCACACATACGATCCATTCTATCTTCTTATCCCCCACTTCTCCATTTTATTTTCTTTCTTCATCAGCCTTATGCTGTTAGTTTCCAGAGAACCAACGAAGGAATCGATTGTCTGTTCGTTCTTCTTTGTTGGTTCCAAATATTTTATTTCTTATGTTTTACTGTATAATTATGTGTGATTAATAAACCCAGCTTCCCGGGTTAGAAGCAAACCTATTTTATATAATTATGTTATATAAGCTTTCCAGTATAATTTATCCAAGCAGTATTTTGATTCTTGTCCTTAATGCGCTTTAATTCTCTTGTACAATTATTAAAGTGGTATTTGTAGTTCTTTGTTAACATGCAGTGCTGAGACAAGGTTCTAGACACAGGAAGTCAAATGGGTTAACGACTAGAAGCGATATTCCTTGCCGTATAGGTTAATTTATCTCCAATAGGGATTATTAATAATGCGATTAATTTATTAATAACTTGAACAAGGAATTGCGCTTGTTGTTTAAATTAATCAGGGTTTATTAGACAGGGAACGGTCAATAAACTAATTAAGATCCTTGAGTTTATTGCTAAAGTGGGAAAGTTATATTGATATGATTAAATATAATAGGTGAGCAGAACAACCCGGGATGCTTCTTTAAAACCAAAAAGATTTACAATTTCTATTTCTTTTCTGTTTTAATTAATTGTTTTTATTATTGTCTTATGATTTAACTGTTAATCTCACTCCCTAAAAAAGATAAAATCTGTTTATAGAATTCTCAGTCAATTTAATATACTATCAGTTATCCATAGCGAGGTCCCCAAGAGTACGACAACCCACATATCCACTATTCCGCAAAACGATAGGTACACTGCCTAGGTTGAAGAAGTAGTCACATATTTCTCCAACATAGTTCCCGGGAGTTTCTTTACTCCCTTACACTTGTACTCTCACACACAACTGTTAACAAAATAAACACACTTATCACAATGGTATTCGCATCTCCTGTGCGCAATTACCACAATTAAACCATGAATGAATGCGTATGTTTATATAACACACACACCATCATCCAAACAAATTATTTTGTGCTATGCACAACATAGTTCACGTACACTTGTACGGTACAAAACACTAAGCGGTTTTACGCTCTACCCCCCTTAAAAGGGATTACGCCCACGTAATCAATCACTTAATCATTGGTTTACAAAGTTCTGCCGTCGTGAAGTACTTTAACTTCCACGCGGTCTGTTATACAATATGTTCTGGTTAGAGGATCTTGACCATATTGGCGGTTTAGTCCCTAAACCAAGAATTCTCATTGGAGTTTGCTTTAACTCTTAACTGGTTTCGGTTCTGGCCTGTGAGGCTTCTAGGCATTAATAATTAGCCGTTCACTCATGTTCACCATGCACATTCTACACTTGAATCACTGGCTCACTAGTTTCTGCTGCGAAACTCTAATAACTGTAGGGCTTAGTTTGCCCCATTCGTTATTCTTACTGTATTGTACATCCCCAATTATCACCTTTATCTTGGTAACAACGGTTTCTCAACCGATGCGTGGTATTTCTGACCGTGAGCGAATTCGGTGAGTTTCAAAACTTTCCATCCCCTTCTCCAATAACTTACTGCGTAAACTGCTATATATTTCACGATGACTGACTCGATTCCTTCCGACTTACTGTCGGTTGAGGTTGAGCAACTACCTAGTGTGTAGTGCTCTCTCGACTATTTCCCACACTTGAGGTATATTCCATACCGATATTTGGTATTCTGTGTTACTGCAGTCACTTAATGCTAGCCATGCCTCCACATTTGGTTCTGTACTAGTACTCTTTCATTGGTACGACCTTGCATCTCCACTGAGTTTAACTCATAACTGATCTTTCTCATTGTATAACATCAACTTATATGGTATTCACAGTCATATTAGCTTCCACACATATACTTACATCATTCGTATTATGGTTCGTCATTCATTTGGATGACTACTGAATGCTCCTTGAGCGTTGATCACTCGAGTTACAAACCGGCGTTATTCAGCTCGGTGCTTTACTTATACTCACATGCTACCAAACTATCTGTTCTCTCGCAACGACAACATGGTCAATCCTTAACTTGTTTCTTGAACTTGGTTCACATAACTACCGCCGTTGCGGTCTCGCAATGTTAAGAGGTATCCCCACTCTCTTAGCAGTGGTTCGTTATCCGCTTTACTTACTTATATAACATAGACTTCTACAATTGATTCAAATTTACCTAACACATTTGCTTGTGGCTTAGTAGCCGTACTGCCTCGAGCTCTGCTCATTGTAGGCTGTTCATACACATTTACTTCTCTGTACAACATTACATGGTTTGGATATCATATTGAGCTCCATGACAAGGTCGTTGCATTCCGTTTCCTTTCATGGGATGCCCCTTAGGATTGTCAGTCCGTCTCCTGACAACTTATGTCTAGACTTGGTGTTAGTTTCAACCCTTGTGTTTCTGTCACGTTATTTCGTTCAACTATCGTTGATGTGAACACCCTTCAAGGATTGCTCTTGGGTGTTGCTAAGTTATGCCATTACATCTGGTTCGTACTTATTGGTATATTCAGTTAGCCACGCCATTTGCGTTCTTAACTGGCTTATTATCCTCTTCTGTGAAGATCAACATTTCCTGGTAGTGTAGGTACTCATTCTGGGAGTTTCATCCCGTTCATTGCACATTAATGTGTCCACATTAGGCATCTGCTTGCCATGCACAGGCTGGGTCACCATTCCAGCTATCATGTTTATCCCTGGGATCCTTAAGACATATGCTATGTCTTTACATAACAGTTAGTGCACTTCGTATTCCCTGACTCTTAAACATTTCCTTGAAACAAATTCACTAACTCCTTTAGTCTCGTTAAATTAACTGAGTTCCTTTACTTCAACCATTCTCGGTAATCCTTTGCTCTTGATTGACTTACACTGCTGACCGTAGTACGGAGTCGACTACCTCCCGTGTTCAGACTCTACTCGTATACATATGTGGGTACCATGCTGATACATTGCTACTTACCCAACTAACCCATAAGTAGGTCTGTCAGGCCCTCAAGCTCCTATCGGAGTGCGGTCGTCCCACATTACAGTTGGTACACTCGTAGTGTCCGTCACACGCCTAGGTGAAGTATTCTGTTGTCAACTCCCTTATATTGTCCTATGACAACATGCATTCCGTGCTTCCCGAACTTAATCGAGGGAAAGTTTATCCCCTGTTGTATCCTTGTCAACTACCCTTTAGTTTACTGGTTTGGTTTTAAAGGAAGGTTAAAAATGAGTATAGGTTTGAAAGAAAATCTGGTTTGAAAGAAAAGAGTTTGAAATAATCTGAGTTTGAAAGAAAAAATTTCATGGTTTCACAACGTCTTCTTGCCTTAACCAAGTCTAGCTTCCTGCTGACTGGTGTATTTCCAATTACAGAGGTTAGGCTATCAAGCGCTTCCATGGTCATGATGATCTCACTTAACTTCATGGTACTTTACTAAGTACTTTGTATTTGTTAAAAAATTTCCTGAACAGCCCTGTTATAGCAGCACTTGCTATGGCAAGTGCGCCATGCTAACTGGCTCTCGGTTAAAAACACACCGGTTGTGGTATTGTTCTCACCCGCACTGTTATCAGTGGCCCTGTTGGCCCTTACTTGACCTTACAGTCCTGACAATAAATCCTCTGGGTGACTTCCCACTGTCTTCACATGATAATCACTAACTAGGGTGTTTCCCATTCTGGAAGACCCCTTTTTACTTAGTACTGTATCCTCTCGTAGCCCGTTCCACGCATTTGTCGTGGTTACTGAGACTTGTCTCTTGTTTGGGTACTATGTTGTAGTTCCTTCGTCGGTTGGTATACCATTGGTGTATTATTTTCCCGTAGACATGTGTCTCGGGTTCCGCTACTTTACTTCTTGCCTGTTGCATAGTTGGGCGTTGCAAGCTGGTTATTCTTGACTGCTCGGCATGTCGACCAGGTTGCCGGAAATTCTATTCTTCTATACACAAGATTCTTCATTCTTCGCTATTAAATGCGGTTAACATTGTTCAGATGGAAACCGTCTCCGGGATTCCCAGTTTTCGGGATCTACCGTATGACAGGTTCTCCGTACCTTTAGAGGTATTTAATAACAGCCAGATCGGGTACCCCGAGTATGAGAGGACTTCCATCTCTCTGGCGTTGTTTCCCAAGTTATAAAACAGGGATTGTCGAGGGCGGGAAGGATATAGTAGGTTTTCAGTATTCACTGGTAATTCCTAACTAGCGTATCTCTCACGCTATCACTCAACCCTTAACCCAAAGTACTAAAATCCTAACTCGGTACTTCCTAAGCTCGGTAATTCAGTCATCAGAGCGATACTTCATTCTGATACCACTTTTTGTAACACCCTAACTATAACCGTACACTTAACATCAAACTGCAGCGGAAAACTTAACTCAACACATTACTTAATTCAATGGTGTTACACGCCGTTAGCCACCCACGTGGCTAACATGGCTAATACATATACATTGTATCGGTCTGATGGACTAGATTCCTGAGCAGCTACACGCGACTATCCCTTTCCATTAACAACAACCATTATACATATACATTCCAACTGTACCGAGTTTTTACCAACTAATGCCGATAACAGTTTCGGTCTTACTACACCTACTGTACATACACAACTTAAATGACTACCCATGTACAAATGACTACCCCGTCCTACTCTCGAACGGCTTCCAGCTCCTTGTACCTGAAATAGGAAAAGAAGAAAGGGTGGCCCCCCAGGGGCTCAGCACCTTTGTTGGTATGGTAATCCCGCAGCCCGCATGCTACCGGGCCACGCACAACTAATTGTCGTCTTAGCATGCAGTTGATTATATTTGAATCATGCATGTAAACTATAAACACACAACACATAACATTCCACCACAACGGGCTCAACAAACAGATAACACATCCTTACTTGATAAGTCACTCATTATGTTCATTAACCCTAGAGGGTTCTCCTCTAGTGGAGCTACTTCCTTAATAGACGACACTTACCCAATAATCGGGTTATCCATAAACGTCTCTTTTATAAACTGGGATTCATATCCATGATCCACATACACCACATAACAACACTTTTCACGTTTCAACGTGCACATAACATAACATCACAATGGGAATTGCAGTACAACAATAACACATAACATAACGGGAACAGTTCTCTTAGGAATCGACCCAAACATAGTTAATTCACTTGTGAGCCTAGAGAATGATGTCACCCTCATGATAAACTCGTTATACAACACTCATTACCGTCCTAATAGTCGGACGAGTAACTTAAGTTAAGATGGTTCGGATATAGTGCCCCGAACACACCACACAAACACATGTTCCCCCTAAACCAATCATAAGTCAGAATAGCTAAGCTTTAGAGTAAGCTAATGGGAGATCGTAACCCGTGGAGGAAACAACCATAACAGAGAGGAGGGTAAAGCTAAGAAGGATACCCACTCCCAAACAACGCGCGACCGGAACGACCGGATTCCTCACCCCCCCATAATATATATATAAACATAGTTAAGGGCTCCACTGTGGAACCTATCACATCCATACACCATACAATATTACAACTGGATTAAACACACAAGGGAGGTCCATACATTCACACACAAACATCACACAATTAACTCACGCATAGCCGTGGTTAGAACGTTCCCATGGTTTGGGTCGTTAAATCCGGATACCGTTCTCTTATGTGATCCTAGATTTGGTTAGCTAAGGTATAACACTTTCGAGGTTAAACGGTATCGGAATTGAACACGCCACATAAATGAATTACTATAAACTCATTACATGTTTTATCTTACAACGTGGCAAACATACAAAAAAACACATTGGCATACAAGCTGGTGTAATCCGGTAGGACACAGGTTGCAAGAAAACCATACCTTGGTCCCTACTGCGTTCGAGTCCCGCCAAACGTAGTTCCTAAACATGATTAATAACGTCGGTTAATTACCTTATTTAGCTTCCGGTTTACTAAGCATTTTTCATGATTATATGACATGTTTTATGCGTAAACTTACCCTTGATTACCTTCATTATACCCCCCTAGGGTTAACTACCTAGGCCACACTTTGTTTGTTTTTTTTTTACAAGTTTTAGGTCGACCGACCTTACCGACCGACCTTACCCAAGGTCGGTCCATTCCAGTGACATCCAGGTTTGAAAATTTACACCTCGACCGACCTTGCCAAGTCCGGTCCCAAGGTCGGTCCATTCCAGACACTTTTACCGTTTAAAAATTCTACCCCGACCGACCTTGCAAGTCCGGTCCACAAGGTCGGTCTATTCCAGAGACATATTCCGTATACAAAATTCAAGCCCGACCGACCTTGCAAGTCCGGTCCCCAAGGTCGGTCTGCTCCAGACCCTTGTTTAAAAATGCTTATTTGACTCCAAACTTCATCTTACATATCCTAGTATGCTTTAACATCATTTAGCACACTTAAACCTTCACATAACATCCTCCAAATGCATGTACAAGCTTACTTCTAAAGTCCTTAAACACTCACTCATTTACTCGCCAAACCTCCTAACACTTGTTTACACATTTTAAGGCCTTTACATGTCACCAAACAAGGCCTAAACATCATCTAAAACCATCACCATCCAATCCCCATCATTAGAAGCCTTAAACACATTTTTTTCTTCTCTCTGTCTGGACCGCCCCTCTGGGGAGGTCCCAGGGGCGGTCCACAACAGAAACTACTTCTCCTGCGCTGGACCTCCCACAGGGGCGGTCCCTAGGGGGTCCACAGCAGACCCCATTTTAAAAAGTGTTTTTCTCCTCATTTTGAACTCCAAATTCACCCCAATCTTTTCCCACTTATTCCACACTCTTTCCACATGTTTCCCACATGTTTAAACACCTTAAAACATGCACCAAACCTTCCTTAATCATCACCAAACTTGTTACTCAATTTCTTACAAAAATTCCTAACACTTACAACATTTTTCCTTTGGATTTCTAGGTGGTAATGCATACCTACAACTTGACTAACCAAGGAGTTTCTTCTTAATATGATAACCACTCCTAAGCATCATTTTGCATCCTCATCACTTCCTTTACACAAACTCCTCAAGTCTTTCCCACAAGTTCATACTTAATCCTTCACAAGGTATTATACTTCCTTTGTTTATCAACTAAATTTTCGCCATAGCTTCTCTTGTATCACCTTACACCAAAACACATAGTTTTTCCACCATTATACAACCAAGAACACTAAATCTCTTAATACACATTCCTTACACACAAACATATTGTTTTTCATCCTTTAACCACCAAAGATATCCATCTTCACAAGAGATGTTCTTTACACACAACTAAACCTTTAGACAACACTACATCACAATATAGTGCACAAACTTAAATTGCATGGCACTTAGGCCCTTAAATTGCATAAACCTTAAACACTGAATTTCCACATTTAAATGCCTTCAACCTGCGAATACACACAACAATGCTCCCATGTTCTTTTAGTCCACCTTGTGGATAGTTTTCTATCTCATTTCCCATTGGCTCTTTAGGTTAATTATTAAGCAAATATAGCTCAATTTCCTAGTACACAAAACCACATTAAGAGAGGTCATTTACCTCTTTGTTTTCCAAGCTTTCTCACTTGTTTTCTCTTGTTTTTCTTGATTGAAAATCGGCAAGGAGCTTTTATCACTTGTCAACCTTCTAACCAATACACATATAAGGGTAATGAGTATTAAGTTTAATACTCATACTCATAATTAAACCCTAGGTTTACATAAGTGTCTTAAAACACTAAAATTTGATGATTACCTTTGGAATTTGAAAGAGAGCTTGGTTAAGTGGCAAGATAGGACTCCTCCTAGTCCTTTGAAGTTTGAAATGAAGCTAAAAAAGGCAAGAGAAAACACCATTACTAGGTGATTCTCGGTTACACACAAAAACAAGTGGAAACATTGATTTTCTTTGGTTTTCCTCACCTTGAAGCAAAGGAGAATGACAAGGCATGAAAATATGAGCTCAAGCTCCTTCAATGGGGAATCTTCATGGCACCAAAATGGAGTTCTTGAAGATTTGAAAAGATAGGAATGAAGAGCTTACTCTAACTAAGACAACGGTAGTCTCGGAATTAAATTTGGAGCATGGAATCATAAGTTACAAGTAAAAGGGGATGGAGTATGAATGGTGCTGTAGGAGAACGAGATTTAGAAGGGAGGATGAAGATATATGATGGTGGGAACAAAGGAGAAAGAAGAGAATGAGGAGAGAGGTAGCCATTTGGAGATATTTATGTTATAAAGGTAATTTCTACTTTTTACTTACTTTTCCTTCTTTCTTTTAACTAGCTGGTAAATGGTGGTGACTCACCACATAGAAAACCGTCCCCCCTTGTATATTAGAGATATTTATGGTCTTTGTTGACCAAATAATTGACTTATGTTGACTTAAGTCAAAACTAGCACTATTTGTGCACTATTCACGAACTAAGGCACATATTTGTGAAATTTTTGATTTCCCATTGATTTAGACTTCCTAATGTGATACTAAATAGTACACATGTTAATTAAAGAGTAATGATGGACATTTAGCCACTCAAAACCCATTTACAAGACAATTTTTCAGAAATGTGCTTTAAGGCTCCTTAAAGCACATTTTGTGTTGTAACTTGTTTTCAAGCTTGGTTTTCTTTAGTAATTGATTTAATATGTTCATTAACATATAAATAAGGTCTTGGTAAGCTTATTAGGTCTTAACCAAACTTATCCCAAGCTTAGAGCACATTTTCGCCCATATTGGCTTTAAGGTTTTTATTTGTGTTTTGTTTGGTTTAATTGTCTACCAAAGTTTCCTAAGGACTTAATTAGCCTTATTAAGTCATAATTGAATGTTATAAAGCCTTGGTAGGCTCTTTGGGTCCTAACCAAGTTCACTCCAAGCTTAGAGCATGTTTTTGCTTCAACTGTGTCTTAGTGCTTATTGTGTTTACTATGGTTTAAATTGTTCACTAATGTTTCTAAGGCACTTTTTAGCCTTTAAATATCATAGTTTAACATTTAAACAACATATCAAGGTTTGGGGTATTTCATTATCCTTAAACACATTTACAAACCATGAGTAAGATATCATAACCAAGCTTAACACAAGCTACACAAGTAGTAATTCACACGTCAAGCTCACCACTTGTAAAATAACCTTAATAACATCATAAAAATACCATTAAAGCTCCAATAAATCAGAGAATCAAACAATTTCCAAGAAACCACCTTAGAAAGCTTAAAAACTCATTTTTGACCAAAATCACTATTCACCAACTTAAATAACTTCCCAAAGGAATATCGGCCTAAATATTTAACCATGATCCAATATCAACAACAAAAGTATCTCCCCAAAATTTCAGCTCAATATCAATATGGAAACCCATTCAACCACTCAGAAAGGCTTAAAGCACATTTTCTCAATTTTAGCTTCTTTACCTTGTCTAACCAACTTAAATTTCTCCATTCGACTAGATGTTTCAACCATAACCATATATTCACTATTCACGACTACCCTCAAAATTTCAGCTCAAAACCAGGTCTGAAGAACACCTAAATAATTCCTAAAGCATAAAGCTCATTTTTCTCCATTTTCAAAGTTCTTTAGAGTTTTCCTACTTCCCAACCTTATTTCAACTTGATTTTCTAGTATAATCACTAAATATTCATCCCTAGTTTACTGTAAAATTTTTAAGAAAATATAAGATAGGATTCGTAGGTAACCAAATAGAATGACTTAAGAAGGAAAATAAGCTTTAAAGGTGAAAATGATGTGCATTGATGTTGTCTGTCCTCTCCTAGCCATTTTGGAGCTTTTCTACATTGATTATAGGTTTCTTGAACTCAAAATCTCCACCAACCAAGTCGCCCACCTTGGAGTTTGGCTTCCACTCCTTAAACTTGCCTTTTTCCTTGATTTTAGCTTAATTACTACCTTAAACTTGTGTTTCTAATGGAGGAGTATTGTTGCCTAAGCTCCAATGGTGTTTTCTAGCTAAGGAGAAGCAAGGTAGATGAAGAAGAATGGCCACCTTGCTCACCTACCATGGCCGACCTCCACCTCCCCTTTTTATACTAAATTTCATCCTTATCCTTTAACTTATAATCATTACTTCTAGAATTGTCCATAGCCATTGATTTGTGCCAAGTGCCAAAAACCAATCCTAACCATCCATACATAACCGCCTTTGAATGGATAAGGAGGGAGCAAGTTGCCTTGATCATCATTACAAATAGTAAGGAGGTGTGAATAGTTGTGAATAGTAACCGAGATTTTTTTCTCCTCCTTCCTTGATATTTTCGGCCACCACCTTAGGCGATGTTTGGCTTGAGCTTTTCATTGGTATTAAGACTATATATGTAGGTATGTTAATACTAGTATGGGTTATCAAGTTTCAGGAATTTCCTCGGGTCACTTCTGAGCTCTTCCGAAGCCTCATTTGCCCAGAACCACTAAATACTGAAAAATGTAACTAGATTGCCTTATATTAAAAAAAGAAAGATATGATTGTTTCTTTCCTCAAAACACTCTCAAAAGTATCCAGCACTCTTCCCAAGGTTGATAACCACTCTCAGTTCCTGAGGAATTTAGTAATTTTCGGGAATTTCAAGAATCCCACGAAACTAAGGTTTACCGGGTGATTCCCGGGAAACTAGAGTTTCTAATGTTCACCATGCACTTTCAACTAACTAGAACCTTCTCCATCCTTAGAAATTAGGGTTTTCTAAGGTTTACAGCTAAGTAGGGTCCTAATCACAGTTTAAGAAATTTGGGGTATTACATCCTCCCCCCGTTAAACAAAGCTTCGTCCTCGAAGCTCAATTCATCACACCAAACAATATATTCACATACTCCAAGAAATTAAAACAATATTCCACACAATAATTCCCAGGTAGCTTTATCAACCACAGATGATTCAGCAACATCACACAAAACCTCAGACACACCAATCCCATCCATCACACAATATAAACCATTCACAAATTCAATGATACCACTTATATAAAATCATGAAGAAAATAACTCCTAAAATAACATTCAAGTATTGCCAACCATTTCTGGCACCAACAAACATTCACAATCTCCAACAAACATGACTCCCCCCCCCCCTAAAGAGAAAGTTTCCATCTAAAGCTTAATAATTAACCTTAACCGTAATGACTTCCTGAATCCTATGAAGATTCATTAGTATCTTCACTACCTTTCTTCTGGTTATGGGTCCACAACGTTTCCGCTGCGCTACTCTGATAAGCGTTTCCACCACTCTTACCTCCATTATCCTTCCCGTACCTACACTCGAAGGCTCTATGTCCTAACCTTCCACAATTAAAACACTTCACCAACCTTCCTTCACAATCTTCACCTGGATGGTTCCTTCCACAAATCTTGCAATAAAAGTATCTAGTTCCTTTATCATTGAATCGCCGTCCCGGGTAATTGGGTCTGGCTCCTCCACTTGGTCTAACTTCTATTTTAGCCCTCTTATCAAAGCTCTCGGCCTTACGAGTCTCCATTCTCCTTTTCCGCCCCGTTTGTACCTCCTTCCTCCTCTGTTGTACTCTATAAAGATTAGCAGCTTTATCGTATGCCTCTTGTAAAGTACTTATAGGTACTATACTCAGAGCTTCTTATAAATCAGAATTTAACCCCTCTAGGAAACGTTGAACCTTAGCAGTCTCATCAGGTACCACATGCGGAGCAAATCTAGCAAGCTCCACAAACTTAGCATGATAAGTTTTAACATCATCTGTTCGCTGCCTCAATCCAGTAAATTCTTGATACCACTGCAACCTTACATGCTCCGGATAAAATCTTTTCCTCATCGCATCTTTCAACATATTTCATCCAAAACCCGGATTTCCTTTGAGTCTCTCCTCCTCCGCAGTCCACCACAGATCAGCTTCTCCTTTAAAATAAAATACAGCCCCACTTACCTTCTTTTCTTCAGGGCAATCAATGATATCAAATATTTTGTCAAACTCTCTGATCCACTCCTCCAGAATCACCGGATTCTCTTCTCCCGAATAAGTACTTGGTTTCAAAGCTGCTATCCTCCGGGAGAAATCCTTGGGTATTTCAGCTCTAGCCTCATGCTGCTCCAAGATTCTTCCCATACTCAGTGTCAACTCCCTTAGTTCATCCATCTGTCCTCTCCCTTCTCCACTACTCTGTCCTCTCCCCTCTCCATTATTCTACACACATATATGTTAGTTGCAATATAATCAATCAAGCACACAACACAAATATCACAGCAAATCATATTTTCAGAACCACATGGTTCTGCCTAGACTCCTAAACCTAAGCCTGGGTCACCTTGCTTCCTAGACAAACTCAAATTTTCCGCTCCAACTAACCAATAGCTCTGATACCACTCTGTAACGCCCCGGTTTACCACCACCGTATACTTAACCATTTTTTTTAAATTCTTTAGAGATATGCTATAACTGAAATAACACCTTTAGCTTGTATTATACATGCGTCAATCTTTTTACATAAGGTCCCCTAATACTAGCCCCGGGGGTTACCGCCACACTTACTAAAGACTAGTAAGTGTAAGGCTACTTACCATCACCACCCCTACGTTAGCTATCTTACAACGCTGTTCTACTACCAAAAGAGTGACACAACCAACCCATCACTTTACACCTTAGTACCAAAAGATCCCTTTCCAGCCAACCACTAAGTTAGCTCCTACTCCTATTTTACACCAAAAGTAAAGGGGTATCAAAAGACTATTACATCACTAGGATCTAACATGGGACTATCTCCATATACTCGTACACAGTGGAAACTTCATAGGTGATGGACTGACTACTGCCATTCTCCGGGTGCCTAAAACCCTGTATCTCCTTGTTCCACTCCTCAAGCACTATCTCGGTGACCCCAGGCTGTATACTTCTACGATAGGTGACAAACATGAAAATATAGAAGGTATCGGTGGACTCGTCCTCAGTGCAGAGAAGGTGACCATCCCAGTTACCCTGAACACACAGAGTTCATATACACAAGAAAACACAAACAAATAAAATCAGTAAAAACTGAGTAACACTACCACACCCCGTAAAAACATATTTTCTCTTTAAAACCTTCGTTTCCAACAAATATGAACAATATAACAAATCAGAATAGATCACACACCATTTACCTGTACCAAGAATTATCAAGAGATAATTAATATCATATACAAGATATTTCCAAATGAAGTCCACCACCACCACCCACCCTATGTCCTTAAGTGTGCACACCCCCTATTGAAAACTTCTGCCCAATAGGAGTAGATCATAGTGGTAGCTCCACTTCATTAGTAGGAGCTTATATTGTTGCCGGAACATCGGCTTGGCCTTAAAGGATCTCACAAGAGGCATAGCCTTAGGATAACCATGATATCAACATCACACAATACTTTCCACCACCACCACAAGAGGTTATCCTTAAACACATTTACAAACCATGAGTAAGATATCATAACCAAGCTTAACACAAGCTACACAAGTAGTAATTCACACATCAAGCTCAACACTTGTAAAATAACCTTAATAACATCATAAAAATACCATTCAAGCTCCAATAAATCAGAGAATCAAACAATTTCCAAGAAACCACCTTAGAAAGCTTAAAAACTCATTTTTGACCAAAATCACTATTCACCAACTTAAATAACTTCCCAAAGGAGTCTCGGCCTAAAATTTAACCATGATCCAATATCAGCAACAAAGTATCTCCTCAAAATTTCAGCTCATGATCAATTCGGAAACCCATTCAACCACTCAGAAAGGCTTAAAGCACATTTTCTCATTTTTAGCTTCTTTACCTTGTCTAACCGACTTAAATTTCTCCATTCGACTTGATTTTTCAACCATAACCATATATTCACTATTCAAGACTACCCTAAAAATTTCAGCTCAAACCCATGTCGGAAGCACACCTAAATAATTCCTAAAGCTTAAAGCTCATTTTTCTCCATTTTCAAAGTTCTTTAGAGTTTTCCTACTTCCCAACCTTATTTCGACTTGAATTTCTAATATAATCACTAACTATTCATCCCTAGTTTACTGTAAAATTTTAAGAAAATATAAGATAGGATTCGTAGGTAACCAAATAGAATGACTTAAGAAGGAAAATAAGCTTTAAAGGTGAAAATGATGTGCATAGATGTTACCTATCCTCTACTAGCCATTTTGGAGCTTTTCTACATTGATTATAGGTTTCTTGAACTCAAAATCTCCACCAACCAAGTCACCCACCTTGGAGTTTGGCTTCCACTCCTTAAACTTGCCTTTTTCCTTGATTTTAGCTTAATTACTACCTTAAACTTGTGTTTCTAATGGAGGAGTATTGTTGCCTAAGCTCCAATGGTGTTTTCTAGCTAAGGATAAGCAAGGTAGATGAAGAAGAATGGCCACCTTGCTCACCTACCATGGCCGACCTCCACCCCCCCTTTTTATACTAAATTTCATCCTTATCCTTTAACTTATAATCATTACTTCTAGAATTGTCCATAGTCATTGATTTGTGCCAAGTGCCAATAACCAATCCTAACCATCCATACATAACCTCCTTTGAATGGATAAGGAGGGAGCAAGTTGCCTTGATCATCATTACAAATAGTAAGGAGGTGTGAATAGTTGTGAATAGTAACCGAGATTTTTTTCTCCTCCTTATATTTTCGGCCACCACCTTAGGCGATGTTTGGCTTGAGCTTTTCATGGGTATTAAGACTATATGTGTAGGTATGTTAATACTAGTATGGGTTATCAAGTTTCAGGAATTTCCTCGGGTCACTTCTGAGCTCTTCCGAAGCCTCGTTTGCCTAGTACCACTAAATACTGAAAAATGTAACTAGATTGCCTTATATTAAAAGAAGAAAGATATGATTGTTTCTTTCCTCAAAACACTCTCAAAAGTATCCAACACTCTTCCCAAGGTTGATAACCACTCTCAGTTCCTGAGGAATTTAGTAATTTTCGGGAATTTCAGGAATCCCGCGAAGCTAAGGTTTACCGGGTGATTCCCGGGAAACTAGAGTTTCTAATGTTCACCATGCACTTTCAACTAACTAGAACCTTCTCCATCTTTAGAAATTAGGGTTTTCTAAGGTTTACAGCTAAGTAGGGTCCTAATCACAGTTTAAGAAATTTGGGGCATTACAACTTCAAATTGTATGTCCATACAGTATGAGTGATAGGGACCTTGTTTTGCCGTTTTTTAGTGGTTTAAGTGACTCTAATAAGCTTTTGCTAAAATCTGCACCTGGAGGAAAACTTATGAGTAAGGCAGGTGCAGAGGCGATTAAGCTCTTGGATTCAATGACAGCGAGCACCAGACAATGGTACAAGAATACGGGGAGAGGAGAAAAAAAAGTGAAGCCGGAATTCATAGTTTTTCCTCGCAGGATCATGTTTCAGCTCAGTTGTCAGCCTTAGCAAAATATGTGGAGAAGCTTACCTTGAATCAAGCACAACAGGCAGTAAAGGCAGCAACCACGACTTCATCTCTTCATACTCCTTGTTGCGATATATGTGAGTAGGGGTGGAATTCAGGTTAATGGGTCGGGTTGAAGCTCACCCATACCTGACCCGATTAAAATTGTATTGACCCATACCTGACCCAATAATATTCGGGTTACAAATTATCAACCCATACCCAACCCATATAAAATGATTAAACCCATACCCGAGTCCCGACCCGTTTAACCCAACATAATTAGGCTATGAAAAATTAAAAGACCTGGAATTAAATTTTTTATATGATTGCTCAAACGGAGTTACAAATGAATGAAATCATACATTTAATATGGTAGATATTCCAGAGTTTTCATTATCCTCCTTCTTTTTTGTTTTTCCACATACATGTCATGCTTAGTGGCACTTAACAGAAGAAGGTGATGTGTACTTGCCTGGGCCAAATATAACTGTATTTTCTCCTTCAGAATATAGAATCAAAACATAGACAAAAATCTTCAGAATCCAAAAGAGATAGGACCACAGTGGGAGCTGTGGAGAAGAGAGCAGCACACTGTCTTTTGACAATCCACATAACGAATACTCTTGTTTTTGCTTTATAAAGAAATACAACAATGTAGTATTATCAAATAAACAACCTTTCATCAAAAAGATACTACATAATATGTATTACACTAATAGCAGGTTAGCACTTACTTAGTAATATATTTATATTTTTATCTAATTATTTATTTATTATTTTTTTTAATAAAATAAAATAAACGGGTCGGGTTGACTACGGGTTAGGACTTTAAACCCATACCCAACCAACAAATTTAATAGGCAATCCATACCCGACCCAATAATTAAATGGGTCAATAATCGTGACCCAAACCCGCTATTTTTGGGTTGGGTATGGGTCGGGTTATCGGGTTGGGTAAAAATTGCCACCCCTATATGTGAGGAGCTCATGAGACGTACAAATGTGAGGGTCCTGGTTATGTTGGAAATCCAGAAGAGGTAAATTCGATAAATAACAGACCAGGTAATCCCTACTCTAACAACTTTAATCAAAGCAGTTGAAGGAACAATCAGCAACCTCTGTGGAGACGTAATGATTAGTCTGTGGGTAATCTTGCTTATAATCAGAATATAGACAGACTTACCTTAATAGACAGCAGGAACAGTCTCAGCCTTCTCAGGGGGACAATAGTAGGATAGAGAACATGCTAGCAGAGATTCTAAAGCAAGGTCAAGCCACTAATGCCAAGTTTGCTGATTTTGAAGCTAAGTTCGCTGAACAAACAACTAAGTTTGTTGATATGGATGCCAAATTTGCTGACCATACATACATAAATCAGAGTGTCGAGAGATAACAGATTTCATAGCAACTAGCACAGAGGCCTGCGAGGTCACTTCTAAGTCAAACGGAACCATAGAGCATTGCAAATCGGTAACATCGGGAAGTGAGAAGCAACGAGAACCTAGTGCTCCTGAAGCTGCAAAAGAAACCCTCAGGCATGCAATTGTAGAAGTTGAGGACTCCAACAACAAAGTAGAAAATCCAAGGAGGAAGAGTCTCTTGAAACTCAACCTACTATATTTTCTTTTTTTGATTCTTCGATTGCATTAATAAAATCATTGACATATCCTGTTCTAGTTTTAATAAGTGATTATGATAAGCACTTTGAGAAATTTTTGAGCTTCATGGAACCATTAACTGCTAATTATTCTTTCATTTGAATATATTTGTACTAGGATGCCAAATTATGCTAAATTTTTGAAGAATCCCATATTTGATAAGTGTAATTTGTAGGAATAGGAGACAGTGGAGTTAACAGAGACGATCTCAGTAGTCCTTCTAAAGAATCTCCCTCCTAAGGTTGGTGATCCTGGACTCCACATCATACCTTTCTCCATTGAAAAGGTAAATTGCGGTAAACGGTTTGTGCAATTTAGGTGCCAGTATCAATTTAATGCCTTTATCAGTTTTTAATAAACTAGGAGTTGGTCAATGTTATACCCAAAATTTTAACCCCCCCGGAAGAGAGTATCTAGAGACAAAGGTACTAGAAGGGAGCCTGGTCAAGTAGGCAGAATTCCCAGTTCAGTCAGCACCTTCTGGAGTGCTAGGGACAGTCTGGTCATCTTTAGGGGCATTTTCATAATTTTTCGGGTCTTTTAAGCCCTCTACGAGCTTTCTCTCTCCTCCTAAAATGGCCCAAATCAATTTAAAATGCTTTAAAATTTTAACCCTTGATAGAGGATGTTTTTTTGAGCATAATGGCGTTGGAATTTTGATTTTTTGAATTTCCAATAATTTTCTAGCAATTTCTGATTGAATCTGACGAGAAATCGAATTTAAAAATATTCCAATATTTAAAAATTTCGATTCCATCTCAGAAAAATAATAATTGTCATTCTTGACACGTGGCTAAAATTTCACAGCAAATTTCCTTTGGGAAGTCACTTAATTAAAATACCAAAAAATCTTGTTTTTAATAGATTTTCTTTATCTTTAAGAAAGTCTATATAAAGGAGCAAATCGATTGTTAGAGGAGAGATCTCACAGCTTTAGAACCCTAAGGAATCAGAAAGCACAACCTCCTCCCTCTTTCTCACGTTTTTCATCATCCGTCCACCAAAATCATACCGAAAATCCCCTGAAATCACCACATAAACTTGTTTTCCAACTCCCAAAGCATCAACAATCATCAAAACCCCACAAAAATGCCACCAAGACGTGAAGAACATCAAGAATAATCAGTGACCAGAAGCCCGGTTCGAAATCCGTTCGAATCTGCCATCAACAGAATTCCCGACGAATCCCGGCGTGAAGAATTGTTATGAATCCGAAGGTAAAACAGGTGAGAACTTTACTTTCCTAACTCCCCACGACTTTATTAGTCTCATCTCAAAATTTGGGTTCAAATCGGCTCTTTTCAGGTTCTGTATTGCTAATTATCTTTGCTTCTGCCTTGTTACTTGTTTGTTAAGTTTCGTGCATAATTCGACTTCAAATTGGAATCTTTCAATCACTAACGTCTTGTACATCTTTCAGGCTACACACCCATTAAATTTGAGCTCAAAACACCGCCAGGGACCACCCAAAACCTGCCGTCCGAGGGTGGTCCGCAGCACCGGACTCTGTGTCGGGGCCCACGGACGGGCAGTCCGTGGCCATAGACACTCTCGGACGGCGGCGAGATTTTAATTTTTCAAAATTTAGGTTTTTTCCAAACAATGTCCGTGGCCCCGGACTTTTCAAAATTTTGTTTTCTTTTAAACTCGACTTTTATGCAAAATTAAGTTAACTGGGTTTGTGGGTTCGGACAGTAGGTCTGTGGGTTCGGACAGTAGGTCCGTGGCCACGGACAGAAACAAAATTTGACCTAATTCTGCCTCCGAAACCCTAGTTTAGGTAATTTCACTTTTCACTTTAATTTTCTGTCAAATTGTTAAAAATAACAAAAATCAGAAGTTTGCGCACTTAGGTTAAAACGACTCGTAATAAGCCGTAATTAAACTAAGTAGAGGAAAAACGACTCCTGGGGTAATGAAAGTAATTTGAACCCTAATTAAGTTGAATATCAAGCCCCCGAACCCAATCTCTACCCTTCCTAATTTACCCTAGGTTACAATTAGGTGGCGACTCATAATAGGTTCCAGTGAGCTAACTTAGGACTTAGTGATTATTGTTTTATGACATAGTTATTAAGCTTAGGTTTCAAGTGGACCTAAAACCTGATCAGATCCTAATAAACTCTAATCAACATAGGATAAGGGTTTAAAAATCGAGGCTCACAGACTGGCGACTCTACTGGGGACAAAATTCTTAATTTTAAACTTATTTAATTCTAAGAAAGAGGGCTTAACTCGAAATTGTTTATTTATGGCTTTATTACATTGTCTGTTTACTTTTGTGCGCACTTTAATTTCCGCACCTCTGCATCATATGAGAGCGAGGGTCCACACAAGCCGATATCACCTCAGGACCCGTATGAGGGTCCCCTGTAAGGGATTCACACCTTTTTAGGTGATGTGAATAATCGGGGGAAAGGAGGAGGATGTCGTCTAACCACATCCCCTCAATACCTGGGCTTTAGCCCCAAGCGTTTTCCTGGCAGTGCCCTTACCCAGCCTTGTTTGGTCATTCAAAGGCCCAACCGTAGACGCACACCTTTAGGTGATGTGAAAAAAGTGGGGAAGCCCAAAGAGAATGGCGTGCAAGCCCTATTCCTTTGTGGTAACCTGGGCCCACACCCCAAGCACTTCTCCGGATCATTCCATACCTACTGGACTGAATCATTTTGTGAGGACATTTATATAACCCTCCTTGTGTGATCTCTGTCTATGTGTATATCTTCTTTGGGCCTCAAGCCCAATTTTTGTTTCAAGTCTTCAATTACCTTTGGCCCAAATGAGATATCAAAAAAATCTCTCGTGGCCCAAACACTCCCACTTTCTCAACATCACCCCCTTCAAAATGAATTCCTCTGAACCCAAAAAAGAAAGATACATTTTGCGATTGGAGCACAATGACCTTCAAAAACTTTTCATATCCATTACGGCCCACAACCTAACACTTTCTACTTTATATTTAAAACAGAGGGAGGACAAAATTTCAGAAAGGCGCTGGGATCGAAGTTCTGGCCGCTTAATCCGAATGCCTACTCCTCCTCCTCCTCTCCCACTCCCGATTGAGATCGCATCCGTCTCGTCCGATATGTCAGTCGAAGCCCATAACGATGTCCCTCAAGACAATCAACAACCATAAGGGGATCCGGAGGTGCCGCCACAGTTGAAGAGCTCATGAAGGCTTTCGACTTGAAACA